>AWVV02005498.1:0-35873 GCA_000500205.2 Phytophthora lateralis | reverse complement strand
TTGTCTGTTGCCTGTAGTCAGCCGTTTCCAGTGCGGGGTGTTGCCACCCCCAAGGAGTGCCATTCAGTTCGCGAATTGTGTGTTTGACTAAATGGCACGTTAATCGGCACGAAGTAGTGAGTAAAGTTTAGGATTTGCGTAGACGAATTGTGACACACTGTGTCTGTGCCTTGTCGCCAAGGACTAAGATAATACGGTATACCAAATCCTCTTCAACTTGCCCATTTAAGCATACAACCTTGTCCTTTTCCAAAATCCAACCCAAAAAGATCATGACTCGGCGCGGCATCTTCCTGCTCTTCGAGGGCGTCGACCGCTGCGGCAAGACGACGCAGACCAAACTGCTGCACGAGGCACTAATGTCCTCGTCGCAGTCGTCCGCTCTGTTGCACTTCCCGGACCGCAGCACGGCCATCGGCCAGAGCATCCACGCGTACCTCACAAGCTCCGAGGCCATGGACGACCACGCCATCCACCTGCTCTTTTCAGCCAATCGATGGGAGGCAGCCGGCAAGATCGAGTCGCTATTGGCCAGCGGTCAGCACGTCGTCATGGACCGCTACTCGTTCAGTGGCGTGGCCTTCTCAGCCGCCAAGAGCGGTATGTCGCTGGACTGGTGCTGGGCGCCCGAGAGAGGCTTGCCAAAGCCTGACGCCGTTGTTTTCCTCGACGTGCCAGTGACGCAGGCGGCCACCCGCGCGGACTTTGGCCAAGAACGGTACGAGACGTCGGCATTCCAGGAGAAAGTGTACCGGAACTTCCACGACATCATGGAAAGGACGACCCCCAAGTGGCACGTGGTGGACGCCACGGGGACCGTCGAACAGGTGCACGAGAAGGTGCTGGCCATTGTGAAGGAAGCTATTACCGAGTTTTCAGAGCAGCCACTGAAATACTTTGAACAGTTGTGAAGATGCTTAGGATGAGAAGTACATTTTTGTTTGTTTCTGCTGTGTTGTGGGTCATGCTAGAGCTTCGGTGCAGTTTGTTGGGGCATCGGGTGACCGAGAAGCTTTCGGACGAGATGGAACGGTATGAGCTGTTGTGGGAGTTGTCGTTGAACGAGTACTCGCAGTCGGTGTTTGGTGGAGGAATTTGTGCATGAGTGCAAAATCGGCACGCAAACTGGTGCCGTCCGTGCTGCGATGATAACGTCGATTACCAGCACTGCCTTGTGTCAACGGCCGGCGTTTGAGTTGTGCGGTGGTGGTCGCCGCTGTAGGCGATTCTTGGGGTTCCTGTAAGCGGCTGGAGGGGCAAGTGCTGTCGGTTACTTGGTGGTCGATGCGATGGCGATCTCTTGTTCCAAGCAATGATACACGACCGAGACTGATCTTCCCGATGTTGATGTGCGTGGAATCGATTGTGGGCGAATTGGCTGTATCATCAGGGAGGTCGCCCTCTCTAGCTCTTCGGAAGCGCTCTCCTTCCAACCACATCTGGGACTGCATTTGCGCCAGGAAAAACTCCCATGCAGTGGGAATTTGTACTGGTAGGCAAAATCGAAGCCAGCCGATGGCCTCCTGTGACGTGAAATTTGAGTGCTTCATCAAATAGCAGCCGATACAAGTAGCTGCTGACACGGAGCCAGAGCCACTCGATCCATCGACGGCGATAAGGCCTTCTGTGGCTTCGCATGCTTCCAGAAATCTGTTTACCAGTATATCGTCTGACGAAGCAAGCCTTCCGCTGAGCAATATCGAGGTTGCTGATGTGGTTGATGCCGAAATGTCTAGTGTTTCCAATCCGCGTGCTGCATAGGTGTTGGTGTCAGGGGTTGTTTTGCTCAAAGTGACCACAAGCGAAACCTTTCGCCGTTTGAGAGCGGCTATGGCACCTTCAAGCTCCGTGGGCGATTCTTCATTGTTGATGGCATTGCTGCTTTGCCGGCTATCAATGTCTGCTTGTCTGCCGAAGACACCGCCGTATACGATGAAGCGGTGAGAAATTTTCCAAAGATTTCGTTCCCGTTCACTATCCACCGCTATCACATCCGAATTTGCCTCCGATGCGCTGCTTGATTGTGTCACACCTGTGGGGCCCAGAAGTTCCCTTTTCAGTCCTTTTGCTATTCCCGCAAGAGATACGAGAAGGTTTGGCGGGTCAAATGGATTCGACGACGACAGGAAAGACGAAAAAAGATAGGGGAGGTGCTTGAATGGGGCCAATGCTTCGTGTGGTGGAAGTTGGAGGTACACAAGACGCCATCTGCAAATGAGGTGGATAACTTGAATCTCTTCTTGAAGACGCCGCCTTCGCAGGAAGAAATAATGCACCTTTTCGGGATGACCGCGATTATATTCACCTATTGAGGCTCGTTGTGTGGGATTTTCAATCAATGAAGATGATGCTGCTGCACTCAAGATGCCAGTCAAAAACGAATTGAAGCGAATTGTCTGCGGGATTCCAAGAAAAAAATCACTGCTGCTTGGTGCGCTGGACAGAAGCTGTTCCTGAAGTGATACGAAGTGAATTCCTGGAGTTCTAGGGAAGAGATGCTGCTCCGATGGTTTAGAAGCGTCACAGCTCTTATCCATGGCACGATGCATTGAGCACGTCGTTCGCTCTCGAACCACCACGAGGTAGAATCGCCGCGGGAGGAACTCGATCGGAGCAGGTGAGAGGCCAGACCGACGCCTCATGTCGCCGATACCGGCGTCGGGGACTGGTCCTGATGAAAGCTGACCTAGAAGTGGCGGAGAATAACTGCGGCGCAGTAATTTAGGCTGATCGACGCATGAGCTGACAATGTTAACGTGCTGAGTTCGGAAGAGACAGATTGAAGGAGGTCAGTGCCGTCGGTTGCCTAAAAATACTGAAGTGTTGGCATGCACTAAAACAGTATCAGCTACACCCCGAGTGGGCAGGTTGCCAAGCCTCGCAATTTTTACAATGTCGAGCTTAGCGCCACAGCTGGCACAAGTTTCGAAAAAGAATCGTGGGAAAGCCAAGAAATATGCCGCCGATCCAGACATCGATGCTTCGAGTCCTTACCGGTCTTGGGGAGGGTCCAGAACACGAAAGGAAACAAAAAAGACTGATGCTACCGATGTCCCGAGAGTGGGGGACTCGAAGAAGCGCCATGAGTACGAGGAAGCTCTGCGGAGGCGCGACTTCCGCCAGGTTTTGTGGATGGTCATGAACGGGGATATACCTGCTAACTATGAAAGCAGCACGGGGGAGACTGCACTACTTGCGGCAGTGTCGGCAAAAAACGTGGCCGCATTGGCGACATTGATGAAATGGTACGAATCTAAGGTTTGTTGCTTTCATATGAATGTCCTAACTGTTCACTCTGGTTCTGGTGCCCAATTCAGCGGAGTTTCCATTGACACGCCCAACCAAAAGGGATACACGCCACTAATGAAAGCTATCGCAGTTGCTGTCCCCGAACACAATCCTATACTAAAGAGGAATTTTTTGCCGGTTTTACCAAGCAACAACAGCGAAAACTCTGAAAGAGTTGAGGATGCCCAAGAACCGAATGTCAGTGCCTACGATAACGGCATTATTGAAGACGTGCTTGCGTATGAGCCTAACTTAATTCAGACTGACCACTCCGGACGCACCGCATTCGATTGGGCCAAGCTTACGGGTAATGCGCAAGCACTGCAATGGTTAGAGAAGCGTCAAGAGGAGAAATCCATTCGGCATCAAAGTGTTGCTAGTCGCCAGGAGCGGGTAGCACGGTGCACGGCACTTTTGCAGCGGCACGAGCAGTACATCCAACGTATTGAGCAATTGGTTGCACCGCAGTTCTTCGATGAGGGCAAGCTGATTGTATTTCTCAAAGGGATGACGATACCATCAGCAGATTTTGTCACAGCACTCAATGATCTCCAGGCAATGACTGACACCTCGACACCTCTTCCATTCCAGTCGAAATTCTTCATCAACGTTGAAACACGAGAAGGATGGACCCCATTGACGAAATGTGCAGCTTTCGGGTATGTCGCTGGTGTGCAAGAATTGCTAGCTATGGGTGCCGATCTTCACCATGAGACAAAGCTTCGACACACTGCAATGACGTGGGCCTCCTACTGTGGCCACGAAGCAGTGGTTCTGCATTTACTTCGCATTGGAGTTGATGTGAATCAACAGACGCGCGATGGGAAAACAGCACTTCTTCATGCCATCAGCAACTCGCAAGTCAAGATTGTGCATCATTTGCTCATTGCTACACGCGATCAGTGCTTCCCCGCAAAACCAATTGATACATTCTCTAGTGAAATGGACCCGCTCACCCAAATCCAATCCAAGGTGAAGCCTAACGGAGCTGATCTGAAACTAAAAGAAGTCGAACCGGTTGAAAGTGAGTGGCATAAAGTATTTTTGAAAAAAATGCGGAGGCAGGATCAAACCGGTAAAGATGCAATCAAGCTTGCCCAGCATGCAGTAGAACAAGCGGAGCTCGTGTTCAGTGATGCACGTGGAGTGGAGACCACTATGAATGATAGTGATCTATATCCTGCGATTCAAGTTCTTCGGCAGGTGGAAACGGCGATCAAGGAGGCCGAAGAGCACAAACTTTATGTAGAGACCCACGCCGAACGAACGAAACTTACAATGTGCCACCATGATGGATGTAGTTTTATGGCCCCCAAGGATGTTTTGCCGACACACGAGCGACATCATTGTACAAAGCGCGAGATCAAATGCGGTAACTGCAATGCATCGCTGATTTTTGAAGATCGCAGCAAACACGATACACGGTATTGTCTGACGCGGCGAGTGGCATGCACCAACTTCCAGTATGGTTGCCTGGAGCAATTGCTTTTTCAAGATCGAGACGATCACCTCAACCACCACTGTCGAAAACGAGATATACAATGCCGTCTCTTGTGTGGAATCACAGTACGATTTGATGAACTGGACGAACACGAAAACGCACAATGCCCCTTGCGAATTGTGGCGTGTGAACAGAGGTGCCATACATTTTTCACTGCAAATTTTTCAAAGACCCACCGACTTCACGAGTGCCCCAAACGAATGATGCCTTGTACTAGAAAAGATGCAGCAAAGGATGGGTGCGGGGCTATGGTGAAGATTGAAGAGATGGAGTTTCACTTATCCACATTGTGTGAGCTGAGAGAACTACCTTGCAAGTGGTTTTTGTACGGCTGTGATGTAAAGATCGGTGGTGTTGCGTCAGCACGGCATAACCATGAAACAAACGAATGCCCCTATCGCCTAGTATCGTGCCGGAATGGATGCGAGCTAAGCGGTCAGTTTCTGGCCTGTTTCGCTGACGAGCATTATCGGTGGCAATGTATGCTCGAAAGGAAGCCGTGCCCTAAGAAATGCCTGGGCCCGCCTATTTTGACACCAACAGCGGAAGTCCTTCAACTCCCTGAGCATTTGATGATGGTACATCACATACAAGATGCTGGTGATTGCCCTCTAAGAAAAACGTATTGCCCACTGGATTTATGTGGCAAACGCATTCACCTACTTGATCAAATGTCCGTCGATATTTTGATGAGTGGCGATAGCAGCTTAGCTCAACTGGACAATCGAGCAACAAGTCTAAAGGCGATGCAAGATCGCGTTCGCAAGTATAAATTGTTTCTTTCTCAATTGAGTCGCGTCCCGAATACTGGTGGAAATAGGGATTCTGCATTTGTGCTTGAGACGTACGAAAACCCGAGAGCCGTGTCATACCTTGTGAAGTGGCTGGAAGATCAACTTGAGCGTTTGGTGCGAGGATGCGAAGAGATTGAGGTCCAGAAGAATGCTTCAGCACGGATTTGCCGTATTTTGACGTTCGATGTCGGTAAAGAGCAGCATCTGATTGAATTTCCCGATGGTCGCTCACAATGGATGTCGCTTAACCACCGTGAATACGACGTAATTCCACCTGAGAACTCGAATTCTCCGGATGTATCTCTTCAATACTATCGATGCGGGCTTTTAGAAGCTAGAATGCTCAAGGCGCACACTGAAGAAGAGTGCTGTCATCGGTTAGTGGCATGCCCATTCAATTGTAGACAGCGACTACCGGCGCACAGTATTGAGGTTCATCTGTCCAAGGGCTGCAATATGCGCAACGCCAAATGCCGGCTTGGTTGTGGTGAGGTCATGGCTATTGAACTTGTAGCCGCGCACGAACAAGACAAGTGCAAGTTTCGATCCGTATTCTGTGAGCATTGTCACCTCTTACTTCCTCTCCGAACGATGTCCATGCATCTCGATAACGAATGTCAACATCGTCCACGGGGTTGTAAGCTAGGGTGCGCTTCGAAGGTCTCATTGGCTGATGCCGTCGACCACGAATCGAATGACTGCCCGAAGCGTCTCATTCAGTGCAGAATTTGCGATGGGGAGATTTGGTTTTCTGAACGTGAGGTCCATCAAAATGATGAATGCCCTCTGCGAGTATTTGGTACGTGTGAAGACGGGTGCGGTCAGACATTGCGTCAGAACGAAGTGGCGCAACATCTTCTGTTCAGCTGCACCAAGCGAATTGTCGATTGCAAGCAATGTAAGCAGCGAATGCGATTTGAATCTCTGCTAGAGCACCAGAGTTTGCTTTGTTCGCAGCGAGTTGTCAGCTGTCGAAAAGGATGCGGAGTTTCTGTGAAGGAAGTTGATACCGAGACACACGAGAACGATGAATGCCTCAGGCGCTTGCTATTTTGTCAAAACCAATGCGGACTGCACGTCCCTTGCTGCGAAATGGATGAGCATCTGAACTCAAAGTGTTCAATGCGCGTGATAGAGTGCCCCACGGGCTGTCGAGAGTGGATATTTGCATATATCTTTCAAGAGCACTGGAAGCGCTGTCGCCAGCGAATCGTCCCCTGTGGTGTTGGTGGGAAATTGTGTGCTCGTCCAATTCGGTTATGGCACAAAGGCAGAACACTTGTGCGGTGTGCTGTTCATGGAGAAAGTGCGCTGCTTTGGGCTGTGAAATGTCAGGACCTTGACCTCGTTACGTATATGCTGCAGAATGTCGATGGTTCCAATGCTGTAAACGAGGAGTTTGCGAACGGATTTTCTCCACTGGTACTGGCAGCCTCGCTAGGAAATGTGGATTTAGTTCAACTGCTGCTCCGATTCGGAGCCGACATCAACCTTGAAACTTCTCGAGGTCGAACACCTCTTTCAGAGGCCTGTATTGCCCAAGACCCTGTCCTTGTGAAATTATTTGTTGACAACCGAGCAAATGTCTCGCACACGAATCGGCAAGGTAGGAATCTTATCCAAATGGTGCGCGAGTATGCGGCTTCGAGCGGTACCAAGAAAAATGACACGGACGCACGAAACGATTCAAAATGGATAGAGATCATTCAGATACTGGAAGAGCAGGTAGCACTTGAGCGCGACCAGCGTGATCTATTCATCGCTATCGCATGCTCCAACTACGACCACCTAATTCAATGCTTCAAGTACAGCTCCAAACCAAGCCATACAACTTCTATCACAAACCCGGTCGAAGCACTTCAGGAACTGGTGGGCATTAAGGAGAAACAAGCAAAGGCAACCCGCGTAGAGCTCGAAGAAACGGTTCAAGTATTTAACGAGAGCATCGCGGAAACTGAGGCAAAGCGTGTTCAAGCTGTTCACTTATCGTCTCAGGTGGATGATAGCTGTCGACGTTTACAGAAGGTAGAAAAGGCCGAGGAAGCGTCAGCTATTGATTCCAATGCGCTGGAAGCTGACATGCTAGCCATGATCCGTGAGATCACAGCACAGGATGTCGCACAACTTCTTAATTCACATGTTCCATCGGAAACGTCACTAGTGGTGGTTAAAGCGCTATCGCTACTGTGTGGAGCAGTTCCTCGAGGGCGCCGTAACGCAACAGAGTACACAGATGTAGAATGGTGGAAAACTGCTCAGGCTCTGCTGATGGACCGAAGCCTTTTGCGTCGACTTCGAAGTTACAGAGAGCAAGCAATTTCCCCCGATGTAATGTCCAAGGTTCGCCGTGAATGTTTGAAAACGCCTGCCTTTGCTGCGTGTGCCGCAGCTTTTAAGGAGAACCGTGCACCTTCCGTCAGTAATGAAAACCCCAGCGAAGCGGGAGAACGGAATGCGCGCAGCCTAATTCCTCCGGCAGACTCGCTTCGTGGAAACATCGTAGGTATTCTGGCAACCTGGATACAAGGCGTCGAGATTGAATACAAAGCGCGGTCGGAACGCCAAGTTCTCGTAGAGCGCAAACGCCAATTGGAAGTTGCTCTCACCGTGACACGCGAAAAGCAGCAGCATACCAGCTTCGAGGCTCAAGTAGAAGCCCGCTCCCTTCCAGCTCGTCAAGAGGAGGTGGAAGTAGTGCGCCACCAATGCGCTTCCGCTGAAAAGGAGCTCGAGATAGCCAAGAAGCGTCTAAATACTCATAAGCTGCTGAATTATGCAGCACTGAGCGGGCACACACCGCTGACGTTTGCCTGCGCAGTGGGTAATGAGGCCATCGTGCACATGCTACTATCGCACGGTGCTAGCTGCGGTCATCATTTTGAGGAGCAGGTCCTGTGTGCGTCGTTTATTCAGGTTCTTGTCCGCGATTTTCAATTCCGCAAGAAATTCGACCGAGAACGTCGCTTGCAGGAAAACAGTGTCGGTGGTATCAAGCTTCGGTCCGATGCAGCGACAGAGGCCCTTGTTCGCAATGTGGCGCATGCGTTTATCGTTGGCCATTACAAACGAAAACTTGTACACTTTAGGCAGACGCATCGGGTCGCCCTTCACGAAGCTGTACTGAATGGTTATCCCGAAATCGCAGCAATCTTGTTGTTGAAAGACGCAAGACCGTGGCAGAAGACCTACGTTCTACCCGAGCGCGTGTATCCTGGAGCTCTACTCGAGGGAATCGCACCAGTATCGAAGGATGTGCACGAGATGGTGAGACGCCGAGGCAAGTGGAAGCTGCACCCCCTTGTGAGGGAAGAGAAGATGGTGAAAAATGTAGCTGAAGGAACCAAACACTTTGAAGGACCGATGCCACTGACAGATACGCTGAATTGCGCTCTGAAATACTACGACAGCCGCTTGTTCAACTTGTCAAAAGGCTGGGAATCACTCGATGTGACGTTCTACTCCGCTACAGCAGAGTTTGTCAACACTACTTTAGGGAAGAGCGAAGCTGAGAGGCAGCGATGCCATAAAGAGCTTGTCACTAGAAGAAACGTTATAAAGAAGACAGCAGAACTCAAGGACAAGCACGCGTTACTGGAGGCGGCCATCCTCTCGCGCGATTTCGTTGCAGTTTCACGTCTGCTAGGTGATGGAGCGTTTGCGGACTATGAGACGAGTACTGGCGCTTTGTCAGCCCTGATGGCGTCCTGTGTCGAGGAGCTATACGTGACAAACGAGGATGGCAAAGATGTACTGGCGGTGGAATATCTACTGGATCGTACCATGAATCGCCCACTTGTAAACTTTGAGAGCTCTCATGGAGTGACGGCGTTGGGAACTGCAGCGTTTTACGGCACGTTGAAATGTGCCCAAGTGTTAGTTGAGCGGGGAGCAAGCTTGAATCTTGCCTGTCGACTGAATGGGCGCACAGCACTAATGGTAGCCGCAGACAATGGAAAAGCAGCATTCGTTCGTTTCCTGTTGGCTTCCCCGGAAGTCAACGTGTTCTTGCACGATTCGAGTGGGAAAACAGCTTTGGACTACGCACGCAGCCATGGCTTTGTTGAGATTTCGGGGCTACTTGAAGCAGCCATCGGTGGCAGTCGTGGACGAGTCGTGAGTACGATATCCGGTTTGTACGGTGTTTGCAAGTGGGGCTGTGGCTTCATGGCTCATTTTGAGGACCATCTCGTTCATCAAGCAGACGTGGTAAAGGATACAAATCCTCTTGAAGAGCACGAGCTCCACCTGTGTCCCAAGCGCAACATTTCATGTCCTAATAACTGCGGCGTGGAAACGTTGTGGGCGGAAGAGCTGAAAGATCACACGGAGTATGTGTGCGAACTTCGACTGGTCAATTGTCCAAACCAGAAGTGCTCCGTCCACTTTCCGTTTCAAAATCGCATCAGGCACCTTCAAGATGAATGCGAACTGCGTGTAGTGGTGTGCGACTGTGGAGAGAGCATGCTCTACCAGCGTTACATCTTTCACGCAAAAACCCAGTGTCCTATGCGGTTCGTCCCCTGTCCGCTCCAGTGTAGGCCACCGCCAACTACCGAAGAACGAGATGGTGAAGAACCGCAAGTGTTGTTCCAGCTACGATGGCAAGATGTGAAAGTCCACGTGACGGGAGATTGTCCACATCGCAACGTGCGCTGTCGAAATGGATGCACCATCAACGATTTACTGCTGAAGGATCGTTCTCGTCACGAGACAGCAATATGCTTACTTCGACGTGTTCAGTGCAAATGGGGTTGTACGGAGACTGTCCTTGCCGACACCCAAGCCATTCACGAGCGTGACGAGTGCGAACTGCGCCAACAGAGCTGTCCAAACCGCTGTGGGAGAAACAACGTGCCTGTGCTGCAGATGGACGACCACATTTCGACAGCATGCTCTCGCCGCTTGAGTTTGTGTTCACTAGGCTGTGGCCGCCGCGTCCCACTGCACACGATGGATATCCACGTGGCACAGGACTGTCGTAAGCGTGTCGTAACATGCGCTCAATGTGAACAAAGGCTTCTCGAGGAAGAACGGCCGATGCACCAGAGTACACAGTGCCTAAACCGCTTGGCTGTGTGTGGACTGTGCGGCCAGACGAATTTAACGCACGCACAAATGGTTCAGCACCGGAAGGACGAGTGTAGAATGCGTCAGGTGACGTGTAAGTACCAGTGCTTTGTGAAGTTGCTGTTAGCACACGAACAGGAACGCCATGAAAGGTGGGAGTGTGCCTTTCGACCGATTTGGTGTCTGCTTGGCTGTGGCGAAGTGTTTATCTGCAACACGCTCAAGAGACATCAGCGTGTGTGCCCGATGAGATTTGTCGTGTGCGGAAATGGTTGTGGTGAGGAGCTCCATGAGAAGGACCGGGCAGATCACGAACAAAACTACTGCAGCCTGAATAAAGGACAAGGTTGTGCGCCGCGTTAGCCCTTCCACGCAGGATTGGCGTAGCAAATGCGACCATGCTGAACACCGTTAGAATATTGCACTGAGTTCTTTGGTTTCTCGTTTATGAAGAGATCAGAGCGTCTGCTGACAACTTGTGCATTATGACATTCACAGTGCGCTGCGAAATATGAGGACATCGACCTCATTGCGAGAACGTCGTAGTTGATAAGGTGCATGTCATTCGCCAAGTACTCGGCTTTGGAGGGAAGCATCCCGACGTCAAAGCAGAAATAATGGCTCGTAAGTCCTGTGGACACCTACGAATCGTAGTAGGCTACGATACAAATGTTGTTTGAAGGACAACGCCAGCGATCTGAGCAGAGCCAAGAAAGACGACATCGAATCCTTCCCTAGACTATCCCCGCATGACACAGCAACTCAAGAGGGCATTCCGTTGGGCTTCAATCACTTCAAGTGGAACACATGGGTACCTTTCCATGCCAATTACAGCTGTAATGGTTCCAGCAAGCGCCACGAGCGCGCGTCAGCCCCGACGGATATTATAGCAAGGCTTGCCGTAAGTGTACATGTATGGCGGGGCGGTGCTTCTGGCCGCGACACCGGTACACCATGTACCGCGGCAAAAGACGGGGGCATCGCCTTCTGCGGTCTCCGAGCCGGTGGACACTCTGAGCCAGGGCTCCTGCATTCAGAAACCCTGAGTGCATGCGCTGCAGAGTCCCTCCTCAAGCGAGGTAAAGCTCGAGGGCGCCAATACGCAATACGTCGTCGAAACTGCGTCGCATCGTGAGCAAGAGCCTTCATCCCGATTTGCTTCAACCACCATCGACATGTGTGGGCACACAGCACTGACCAAATTTTTGACCAATCACCGCCCGAAAGCCTCACTTCGCTTCGACGTCGCTGTTGTCGATGGCCGCCAATCGCGCTTCAACAGCCGCTCATCTCTCCGATTTCTAGAGGGTATCATAACTCCTATTCATATTTCCATCAGAAAAATGGTATCTATCCATCGGATAACACAGGTATATCCTATTCCAGAGTATCCAGACCGCGGCGCTATATCACCGACAAAGCCATCAGAAGAGTCTCTCGCATTCTACAACACTCCGCGCACAGCTCACTTCCGCCGTTGCACCTCGATGCCTTCGCTGAACTTGGAGGCCTTATGGCCGTCGCCGCCTGCACGCGCGCTGCCGCGCCGCCGCCGCCGCAGCCTGCGCTCCACCCTCGCACGCGCCGTTTTCCCGCGCGTGATGGAGTTCAAGGTCATCAGCCGCGAGAGCGACAAGCACGAGTTGATGCCCGTCGTGTACCTCATCGACCGCTCGCCCGCGTGGCGCCGCCGCGTGCCGTCTCTCGTGGAGCGCGAGATCGTGGAGGACTACGTCACGCCGCTCGTGGCTGAGATACCGGCCGACCACGCGGACATGACGCGCCCGCTCACCACCGTCCGCACAGAGCTCGAGCTGCGCGCCAACCTCATCAACCCGCACGATCTGCACCACGCGTGCACCGATGAGACTGACTACAAGATGGGCGTGCTGGTAGACTTCGCCCCCACGCACGGACATCCCGGCCGGGCAGCACTCAATCGTGTCGTGTTCCAGATCGCCACGGCGCTGCGCACCGCGTCGTACAGCCGCGCGCTCGTGGTGCCCGTGGCGCTGCATTACTGCTCGGCTGCCAGCGTGCTGGAGGTTCGTCGATACGCTGGCGTCCGGTACGGCGCCCCCGTGCTGCTGGAAGAGCGCGAGGTGGCCATTTTCGGCGAAGACCCGACCGAGTTCACGCAGCATTTCAGCGCGAGGTTGCGCGCGTCGCTGACTATGCCTCCACCCCCGTCGGTTGCGCAGATCGAGATGCTGCGGCTAACGCGAACCCTGCACGTGTACTGCGCCAAGGTCGTGCGCGACGACTGCTTCTCGCGACGACAGCGCGCGTCCATGAACGAAGAGATCATGCAGATCCACTTCCGCACGCTCAACCACCCCGCCATGCACGAGCTGAAACGCAATATGATGGCGTATTGTGCAACGCTTAAGCGCTGGAAGCTGCGCGACGAAGATATAAACTCTGCCAGTGTGCTGCTGGCCGTGGAAGATTTGCCCAAGCACCCGCTGCACTTTGTGTGGCTTCTAGCGGCAGCACTGCGATTTGTCTTTAAGCTCCCGGGTCGCTTGTTCTTGGCGAGCGCTTGCGATCTCATCTACCGCTTCCCGCCGCGCAAAACACACAACAGATCTCTGCCTTTGGGCGCTGCGGCGGTTAAGGCTTCTTTCGGCTGTCTCGCACTAGGCGTGCTTGTGCGTTGCGTGCCTTCAAGTTGGCTGGGGTGTCTTTTTGCGTTGCTGGTGGTGGTTGTGCTGGTTGTAGATGCCGCTACGGCACACACTGCAGCCGCGGACGTGCAGCATTTGACCCAACACTGGAAGAAGCTCCAGTTCTATGTTATGGATGCCGAAGAGTGGACGCGACTGAAGGAAACGCGTGCCGTGCTCGCACGCAGTATTCACGATATTGTCGCGCGCTACATGTGCACTGACCTCCCCCCTCCAGTTTTGCAGGATGTGTCGAAGTCCGCCGCTTCGCCGACGTCAGCGCTCCTGGACAACGACGAATACACGCTCAACGCACACCACAAAATATTTATTAACGCGCCACGCTCATTCCCGCTGTCGTTCGCAGCTAAGATGAAGGACCCCGAGATAGCTCGCCGCGTGGTATACGCGCCGAAGATGTTGCGCGACGAGACCTGGCGTAATATCTACGAGACTCTAGCACCTGGACACCTCCGTTTCCGTATACTGCTTGCTGACAACAAGGGCGACAACCTCCCCATGGATGAACTGCTGGCTACCCCCTTCTTTGGTGCAGTGCTGTCTGCCTACATCATTTATCAGATGCGCTTGGTAGATGGTGAAAGCTGCACCTCGAGCTCTAGTGGCGACGATGCCGCTCACCTACTGGACGATGAAGCACAGAATGAACAGGCTTGCGCGCACACCGATGCTGGGCTCGAGGGAGTGGACGAACAGGCGCTTGGGGGATTCGGCTCAATCCAGGAAATCATCGATGCCGCACTGTTGATGGCACAGGATGAAGAGGAATTGACCGCGTAAGAGAATGAATAACGTGTGGAATACAAGCTCGTCTGTTGAAATGTTCATGTTGAAGCCTGTAAGCGAATGTTGTGGTAAACTGGCAATGGAGGTTGACTTAGTTTGGCGCTCCTGACCTAAGCTTACCCAGAGTTCGGCCTGACCCCAAGTCGGACGAGAAGTTTACAGGGTACAAACATTGACTATCTTGCTGGGCACTTTTCATGGATGAGTTCGTCGCTTCCGCTGACATCAGCAGGTTATCAATGGTATCTCCACTTCTGCATCAGTAAAACAAGTCAGAGATGATACGTAGTTACACACTGTTCAAATCTTACCTAGCCGTAGGGAAGCAGCTTCCTGTTTTCTGAAGAGGCAGCTTGGGCACACCAAAGATATCGAGTTGATCACACAACTTGGCTTCCTCAGCTTCGAACACCCGTACACGGTGAAAGTTTCCACGGGATACCTGTAATCAGCCCAAGTCAAGCAATGTCAGAACTGCTACAGCAACGTTGAACTTGTACGTTGCACACGCTACCTGTCCTTTGTAGCTGCTGGAGTAAGCAGCAATGTCTTGGAAAGCGCTTGAGCCACAAATGAATCCATCCTCACTGGTCCCCAGGTCACTTCTCCTGGCAGAACGAGTAGGGCTTCCCATAAGATGAACTGATGCTGGTGCATTGGAGGGTGCTGGAGCGTTGCGCGCAACTTGAAGCGCCTGGAACTCACGCAACTTGCGCTGCATTAAGTCGCCCAAGCGATCCACCACACCCAGATCGGCGCAACACTCGTACGTTAAGTTCATCTTGGAGTTCTAGACATGGGGGTCAATGTTAGTGCAATGGTGAGGACCGCGTAATACTGGTGAGTATCGTACGAGTCCATACACCTCGCGTTGAAGCTTGTCATTGTGCGCTTTCAGTTCTCCGATGGCAACTCGGCTTTCCATTGCCTGTTGAGAATGCATTCATCAGATCATGCGAGTCCGTTTACCACATGACAATAGACCACCTTACCTCACGCATCCACTGGCTGGTTGCTGGATCAAACTTCTTCCCATCGGGGTCGCACTCGCCTTGGCTCCGCGGAGAGAGCATCTTGCTTCGGTAGCGAAATTCCAAAATGATTCTTGACGAGAAAATGAAGCCGATCCTGCATCAACTCGTCCTCCAGGAAGTACCTGCCATAGACTCTTAAAATAAAATTGCCAAAGTCAAAAACAATGGCCCATCACAAAGTTCAAAACCGTGTTGCAGTAAAATGGCCCAACGTGCGAATGACATCGAAGGCTTGAAATGACTCGGGACAAAAGCCATTTCTACAGTCTGCCAGAGATCTAATTCTCTTCACGCTGGACAGCACGGTCGATCGTCACCGTCTGGGAGTACGGGTTGTAACGAGCCTGGAACGGCTTTTTAAGGTCCTCACAGAAGCCGCGCATCTTCTCCTTGGCGTCGAACTGTCATAATATAACACGTCGGTTGGGAAATTGATACTTCACGCAATAAAACAGCTTCGTCAAATCCTTACCAAGCTGTCAGCAACGTAGTACACAGGCTGATAAGTTGTAATTGGGTACTTCTGCTTGCAAGCCGAAAACGGGTCCCAAGGACGGTGCTCGGGCACTTCAGCGCCAGCAGGGCGATTGCGCTCACAGGCCCACTCCAACTCGCCAAAGCTCGAAAGCAGTCCAGCTCCGTATGCCTAGATAGTATCGGTTGACGAAGTGATCACAAGCACACCTGTCGGTGCTGAATCACCATGCAATGCAACGTACCTTGTACTCTCCGCGCTGCTTCGTAAGCCCAAACTCGACCGAAAACCAGTAGCACTGGTCTCACGAACGTCTCGTAAGTAAATACAGGATTTGGCGCAGGAGAAGCGAATGATCTTACCGTGGCGAGGCGTTCAATCTCTTCGTCCGATGCTCCGAGCGAGGCCAAGCCGACTTCGTGCGAGAAATCTGCAAAGTCAGGGTCCTGTTCATCACACGAAGTCGCGTTAAGTTCCAAGTCCGCGAAATTATCTGCGGTACCATCAAATACATACAGCAAACATCGGAGCGTGACCCATGAGTTCGTGGCAAATGTCGGGCTCCGGTGTGTACAGAGGCATTGAGTGGTGGCGGATGTACTGGAGGCAAGCATATTGTTAGTGATCTTCCGTAAACAAATGCGGTCGGCCGGTATATCCATGCAGGTTGTCCAGGGAAACCAAATAACATGATCGTACCTGCGTTGAGAAAAACACACGGAACGCTAGTCCATTCAGGAAATCTCGTGAAGATAGTAGACCTCCCACCGGACGCAGCGTAAATCCCGTGCACTCCTTGAGGAAGTTTGAGATGTCCTGCTGCTGGGGGATGTTGTCCTCAGCATACCCGCAGTTGCTCTCCAACAGCGGGATGATGTAGTTGAACTCATCACACGCGTACTGCTTCCACATTGTCTTCATCCGCTTGTAGATCACCCCCCACGTTTTCACCTGGTGCACATCGTGGTTTTCTGGTTAGTAACAACCTCCTCGAAGCCACCACAACGGTAATCGCGTCACACCTCATCTTCCGTGTAGTCCAGATGAGGGATCTGGTCTCCCTGACGGTAGTTCTGGGCGATTTCCGCAAACTTGTTGCGGCGGCGACGGTACTCTTGGTCCTGCAAGGCGCACACAACTCGTGTCACAACATGTACCCTTTTGACTGCAGCTTTGTCCACCTACACTGAAGCCGGGGTGGTCCGACTCGAGGTCTATTCCGGCGTCCAGGATGTTGGCCACCGAGCGGTCGAGCTCCTGAATCTTGCGAGGGAACCACGGCACTGCCCACAGCAATAGCAGCCACCATTAGCTTGCGTTAAAAAGGCCCAACCAACGAATCCCAACCCACCCTTCTTATCATGGAGCACCATGACGTCCAGACAGTTCTTCTGCAGGTCGGCCATGAGATCATCCACCGCCGGCTGGCCGCGCTTCCCCTGGAAGTCGATGTAGAAGCTGTAGTTCATGTTGTGGCCCTTGGCCGGGCGCGATTCGATGCGGGTCATGTTGACGTCGTGCTTCCAGAAGAACTTGAGGGTCTCCTGCAGCGCGCCGGGGCTGTCCTCCACCTGCAGCATGATCGACGTCTTGTCGTTCTCCTTGAGCACTCCGTACGCCCGCGTCTGCAGCCATGACGCCACGAGCGGTGAAGCAAAACGGACCTGGAAATGAATTAGGACAAAGGGCAGCTTGAGGTTAGGACGGAGTATTAGGACGCGCGTTTTGGTGGCGGCGACGCACTCCTCGGGGCTGGAAGGACGTGCGGGGGAGCGAGGCGAGCGAGCGAAGCATGTCTGCTGAATGACCGCGGTACACCGTACTGCAAGTACGTAAGCTATATGAAAGGTCGGATATGAGGTATGAAAGGCGTTTATTTTCACCAATCACGGATCGCGAAGAAGAGTGGGGGAAATCTTTTGACACTTTTGCTAACAGCGGAGAAAAAACGGAAGGACGACGATGAAGCTTACGGTCAAGACGCTGCAGGGCGTCGCCTTCTCCCTCGATGCGGAGCTCACAGACGCGGTACGTAGATACAACATTTTGTTCTCCATTCTTCAGCGCTGAAGCCCGTGTCAGACTCGCTCTCCAACCCAGCGCAAAAAGATCAGCGCGTGTCTGACCCACATCCGTCCTGATTACGCAGGTTTCCGCCGTCAAGCAGAAGATCGAGCAGCTGCAGAGCTTCCCCGCGACGCAGCAGAAGCTCATCCACGCTGGAAAAGTGCTCAAAGACGACACCACGCTGGCCGAGTACAACGTGAAGGAAAATGATTTCCTGGTCGTTATGGTCACGAAGCCCAAGGCGGCCAAGCCCTCGGCTACTCCCGCTGCAGCTGCTGCTTCTACTTCTGCTGCGGCAGCGGCTACCCCTGCCACCCCCGCGGCAGCCGCGGCGGCGCCCAGTACGTCATCAGCATCCAGCAGCTCTTCTGCCACTGCTCCGGCCGTCTCGACACCCTCGGCGGCCCCCGCGACGACTGCTGCCAGCTCGTCGGGAGACGGCAGCGGTCTTGTGGCTGGTGAGCAGATGAGCGCTACGGTGCAGCAGCTCGTGGACATGGGCTTCCCGGAGGACCAGGTGCGCAGTGCGCTGCGTGCTGCGTTCAACAACCCGGAACGTGCCGTGGAGTACCTGATGACAGGTATACCGGAGCAACCTGCGGCACCCCCACAGACGGCTACTCCTTCGGCGGGAGCAGATGCGGTCACTAGTGCTGCTGGCGATGAGACGACCAGCACGCTGGAAGCGCTGCGCAACCACCCGCAGTTTGACGCGCTTCGCCAATTGGTGCAGTCAAACCCGGCCGCCCTCCCGGCAGTGCTCCAACAGATCGGTGCGCAGAGCCCGGAGCTGCTGCGTCTGATCCACCAGAACCAGGATCGCTTCGTCCAGATGCTGAACGAGCCCATTGGCACCAGAGAAGCGTCCGGATCGGCACCGAGTGGAGCTGGTCCGGCACCATTCGACATGGGCATGGGAGGTAGTGGCGCCATGCCGACACCGCAGCAGATTCAGCAGTTGGTGGACTCGCTCTCACCAGAGCAGCAGACTCAGATGGCTGCACAAATGGGAATGACCCCGGAGCAGCTTCGCGGACTCTCGCAAATGCTTAGCAACCTGCCCCCTGGGGCAATGGAGCAGATGATGGCATCCATGGGCGGCCAGGGTGGCCTGGAAGGACTCGGCGGAGGCGCCAGCGCAGGTGCTGGCGGCCACCGCATTATGCTGTCCGAGGAGGAAGCGGCGGCCGTCGACCGGCTGTGCGAGATGGGGTTCGAGCGCACGGATGTGATTCAGGCATATCTGGCGTGCGACAAGAACGAGGCGTTGGCGGCCAATTTCCTCATGGATAGCGGAGACAGCTTTGGCGGAGGCGCAGGCGGTGCAGGAGACCAGGGCGACGACAACGATGACATTTACGGCTAAATATCATACACGTGAGCGAGCGAGCGGCTCCACGCTGGCAAGACGCGCGATACCTCTTGCTTTGTAGTTCGTATATCGAGCTTCTTGCCGTGCGTGGTCAGAATTGCTGGCTTGCTCTCGCTGACACAAATACCGATGGGTTTTGGCTGATGATGTGTTTTGAAGAGTTTCCCCTGGAATTCAGTTGCATCTTACGCGGCGGCCTACGTGAGTTGAGTTGGCCGCATCCCATATGGTCTGATCCACTGGAGATCATAAGCGCTGTTAAAACTGTCCTTGAAGTAGAACAGACGAAGAAGTCATGGTAAAAATACGCCTGTACTTCGCGCTGTGATGATAACTTCCTGAAGTCGTGGTGGCCAAATTTGGTTTCGGTTTGCCGCCCAGAGCAAAGCGACGGTAAGCGACGGACATCTCCTGACTTCCGGTGGCTCTTGCATTTGGCTCGAGCTTGTAGATCAGCAGCTCAGCATCAGCCATGGGGGAAGAAGTCGAAAAACACGTGCTTCGCAAGTACGAGTTGTTGCAGAAGTTAGGCAAAGGGGTACGTACTGCTGGTTGATTCAGTCTTGACAGCCTTCCTGTCGAGAAAGAGTGTGTTAACGTGAGAGGATTGTGGACACTGTGCAGGCGTACGGCATCGTGTGGAAGGCTATCGACAAAAACAATCGGCAGGTCGTAGCGCTGAAGAAGTGTTTCGATGCGTTTCGCAATGCCACGGACGCGCAGCGCACCTTTCGCGAGGTCATGTACTTGCAGGAGCTCAACGGCCATAGCAACATTATCCGCTTGCTGAACGTGGTCAAGGCGGACAATGACCGGGATATTTACCTCGTGTTCGACTTCATGGGTGGGCGAGCGAACGAGTTGTCTATGTACTGCGTCAAGTTGATCCTAATGATCTTGTTGTGTGTCTTCGTAGAAACGGACTTGCACGCTGTCATACGAGCCAACATCTTAGAAGAGATCCACAAGAAGTACATTATCTACCAGTTGTTGAAGTCGCTCAAGTATATGCACACAGCAGAGTTGCTACATCGCGACATCAAACCAAGCAATCTCCTCTTGAATTCGGACTGCCACACGAAGCTCTGCGACTTCGGGCTTTGTCGCTCTGTTGCGGAGATCAGCGGACCCAACCCAGTGCTCACAGACTACGTCGCCACTCGGTGGTACCGTGCACCCGAAATTCTTCTAGGCTCGACAAGGTACGCCAAGTCGGTGGACATGTGGGCTGTTGGCTGCATTGTGGCCGAAATGGCCACTGGTCGACCTGCTTTCCCCGGTACCTCGACAATGAACCAGCTCGAGCGGATCTTGGACGTCACCGGATCACCGTCTCAAGACGACATCGAGAGCATCAAGTCCCCGTTCGCCAACACAATGCTGGAGAGTCTACCAAAACCCAAGCAGAAGCCGTTGGAGGAATTTTTCCCCAAGGCTTCACCCGAGGCGCTCGACCTCATCAAGCAATGCTTTTGGGTACGTCTGCACTCTGCAACTATTTCTATTGAAGATGCTTTGATCTAACTGTTTATTTGGTTGCTATGCTACTAGTTTGATCCATCCAAGCGGATCTCGGTCATTGATGCATTGAAGCATCCGTACGTGGCCCAGTTCCACAATGAAAAGGACGAGCCCAGCGCCCCTGCACCACTGCAGATTGTCGTGGACGATAACACCAAATATTCCGCCGCCGACTACCGCGATCGTCTCTACCGAGAGATCATCAAGAAGAAGAAAGAAGTCCGACGGAAAGCCGGCGAGCAAGAGGCCTCGGTAGCGACAGCCACTGCCCAGCAATAGGCAATGCCCGATGTCATCCCTAAAGTCATTTATACCCGCTACAAACTTATGTAAGATTTACGTGCATACATTCCTGAAGTGTGTGGTCATGCATTTAAAGCACGCTTGTGTTAAAACCGTACAAACGCAATCGGTTCGGACAAGACGTTTCGGACCTTAATGGCATCCGCGCTCCTGGCTGCTTGGGCGAGTGGCTTGGCGTCTGCGCAGCGCCTGCACCCCACAGGCCAGCGCGTGCAGAATCTACAGGTACAGGAAGATCAGTCCACTGAGCGTTTTCTATCGCCCGAGACTCCCCAGGACGAGGGGGACCTGGTCCAGAACCTGCCGGGACTAGACCCGAAGGCCAAAGTGACGCAACACGCGGGGCGGATCGCGCTAGACAACGGCAACAAGAACCTCATTTTCTATTGGCACTTCCAGGCGGCACGAGAACCGGACAAGGCGCCGCTCGTCGTTTGGTACCGACCAATTGACACGACAACTCGATAATGTAGTTGCTAATACACTAATGTATTTTTTTTACACGCAGGTTAAATGGAGGTCCGGGGTGCTCAAGTATGCAAGGATTGTTCCTGTGGGTGTAGTCGTTGGTGGACAAGAGGAAGGAAATACCGAGACGCTGATAGATTTTTATGTTTTTTATGAGGCAGTGGCAATTCACCGTTCAAGTTAGTGGACGAATCGACCATCGGGAAGAATGAGCACAGTTGGCATGAATTTGCTAATTTGCTTTTTGTGGACCAGCCCGTCGGGACGGGGATGTCGTACACACGTGGGAACGACTATCGGTCTGATGAAGGAGCAGTAGCTGACGACTTTTACCAGTTCTTGACCAAGTTTCTGCAGCGACATACCGAGTACCTGTCAGATAGTGGTGGCGGTGTCAAACGTTCTCGACCTGTGTACATGTTTGGTGAGTCCCACGCGGGACGCTGGATCCCAGAGTTTTCGGAGCATATTTTGCAGCAGAACAGCGACCCCAACAACCAGATCAAGATTGATTTGGAAGGAGTTGGGATCGGGAATGGATGGGTGCACCCGCGTATTCAGTACGAGTACAGTGACTATGCTCACGGACTCGGACTGTTGACTTTCGGTCAGGTGAGGTCGCTCAAGGCCTCGTACGCCGAGTGCTTGGCTGCTCTGGATGCGGGCACCTTCTATTCAAGAAAGTGTTTGGATAATATGGACGCTATCACAGGTAGTGTCAAAACGGGCAATGGAGGAAACAGTCTCAACTTTTACGACGTGCGGCAGTATTTGCACAATGTGGGAACATACCCGTCAGGGCACGACGTCATCGTCAAGTACATGAATAAGAGGGAGGTGCGTAAAGCTCTGCATGGCAACGAGGACAAAAACTTCCGGTTTGATATGTGTAGCAATGGCGTGTTCCATGCACTGTCTAAATTCGATGGCGTGAGTACGCTCGACAAAGTGCAATCGCTGCTTCAAGGCGGTATTCGAATGCTCTTCTACAACGGACAATGGGATATGATGTGCAACCACTACGGAACGGAGAAGTTGCTCCTGAATTTAAACTGGAATGGCTCGGATGCATATCAGCAAGCTGACAAGTACACATGGCGAGTTGAGGGCCGCAAGGAGCCGGCAGGCTTCGCACAGCAAGGTGGCAACTTGACATACTTAGTGGTGACTGGCGCAGGACATATGGTGCCCATGGACGTGCCGGACGTGGCTGCAGACATGGTGCATCGCTTTGTGAACAGACTCGAATTCAACGACAAGGAACAAAGCGTCGCTAACACGCACGTCAATGCGACTGATCTCGAAGTCTCATTCTGTTATTCGTCCTCTGGTGAGTCTGCCACCGATCTCACATACTCCACACAAGACCTGACGAACGGAAACACCAACCAGGTGCACATTGGCATCACGTGGTTGTGGATCGCATTGGTTATTGCTGCGGTGAGCAGTATGTTAGCGGTGTGTGTGACATTGGCTTGCCTCCGCAATAGAAGACATGGACAGTCAGACCACGAAATGATCACTCAAGTGAGTGATGATGAAGACCTGGATGAGGTTGAAGATGACGACGAAGAAGAGTACTCCGACGAGGAAGACGTCGGGGAGCGTGTGCTAGTGAATAGTGTGAGTCAACGGGCTCTGAGTCCTCGCTCTCGAGTGACCGAGGTCTAATTGGTTGTGTTTTGGTCCTGTCGGTTGTTTGAACGAAACGTGCAAATTCAACATTGCACGTCAAATAAGCCAAAATCGTCGAGTTTATCATTTGGCGCCACCAAAAATACTGGTGATGAGTTTAGCGGCTTTCTTGATCGTATAACGAAGTAGCTGCAGCTAAGGTGTGCTAAGCTATATCAGACCGGTGGGAGTGAGTTCCTCTAGCCATGTTGGGTGCACCAACCAGCGGGTCGATCACCTTGAGCCAGTCTTCCAGTTTCCAGGACGAGTCCGCATTTTCAAATGGAACCCCGTTCAGAGTGTACTGCGGGGTGCCCGTGACAGTACGGGTGCACGCGTACTTCCACGTGACTCGAGTGTGCTGATCCGCCTCGGTCCCGCCATACCCCGTCATACCTTCTTCCCACTGCTTGTCTGTTAAACTCGGAAAGGTTTTCTTCGCCAATACTTTCAGCTCGTTCGTCACTTGCACCGCACTCAAATCCTTGGTCGCCTTGTTCCAAAAGCTGCAGTGTCATAAAAATAAATAAACCGTGGATCTCACAATTCTAAAAGTAAAATAGGGCACCGTACCGCTCTTGATTCTCGTAAATTACGTCGAGCCACGGTACAAACTGGCCGTCACCCAGGGCCGACGTAATAGTAAACACCGACTCTGCTGCAGTGAAGCCATGTTGATGGAAGGGAAGCGGGAACACCACTGCCTTCACCCGGAACTGCTCGGGCTCATAGTGATCAGCCAGAGCCTTCACTCCGGCGTACGCGGCCTTGCTGTAGGGGCAGAGCAGGTCGATGTATGTCTCCAGTTGCACCTTGGCGACTCCGCTGCCTTTGCCGATAGTAAACCCAGGCGGTTCGCCCGGGATCGGCACCTGGGCAGCCCCCAAGTGCAGCACCAAGCCCGCAGTCAGAGCGAAGAAGACCGACGTCGCCATTATTCGAGATCTTGGAGGAAATCAGATTTTGATTGGATAAATTCAGCGAATCAATGAGCAGTATTTTTACAAGTATCCAATCCAAACTCAGATTATAGTAATGACGATGCTGATGATTTTCGTGCGGTTCCTGATGCTGTGTACGGCGCTCTGCGGCTTGGTTGGGGCCCAGAGGATCCCGCGACGTCCGCCTGGGTTCACGCTGGGGAGTGGCAGCTCGGACGCCGGGGTGCAACTCGAGTCCTACATCGATTTGGTAAGATATTTGCGAGAGGAAGCTGTTTTGGTGTTTTCTGGCGGTAATTTATGTTGTAGCTGTGTCCAGACAGCAAGTCAGCCTATCCGGGGCTGAAGAAGCTGGCGGACCATTACGGACCGACCGAACTGCGTGTCCGCTTCGTGCTGTTCCCGTTGCCGTATCATCAACACGCGTTCGCCGCGGCGGACACGGCGTTCACGATCACTACTTCATTGGGAGACGCCAGCTTCACCAAGTGGCTCGAGACGATCTACGCCAATCAAGACATGTAATGAGCTCCAGTCGGATTCTGTATGTTCCCATTGGTATATTAATTCTAACGGTATATTTTTGCAAGCTTCTGGAACAAGGCGACCAAGGATTTGAGTCCCGTGCAAGTGGTGGAGAAGCTCAAGACTTTGGCACAGAAGACGTTCCCATCGTTGACGGACGAGCAGTGGGCAAAACAAATGACGGGGTACGGAGGAACTGATGTCGACGCGCAGGCTCGCGAGTCCTGGAAGTACACGTGTTCTCGAGGCATGTCAGGAACGCCCTTGTACACGCTGAATGGCGTTCCGTTTGACGCCGATGCAGACTGGACTTTTGAGCAATGGATCCATGTCATTGATCCGCTGGTGAAGGCCAACAAACCTTCGCTGGAGGCACAAGAGACTCAAGCGTGGAAGGACTTTCATCTGAGCGGGGCCCCACTGACGCAACCGGATCGCGATGTGATGCACCTTGTCGGCACCGCAAGCTGGGCTACTACGGCACAGGTGTGTGAGGGGGTCGCTGGTGGGGCGAGAGCGTGTGAATATGTGCCGGGTCGTGCGATGTGTTGCCGGGCCCATGAAGCATGCATTCTTCGCGAAGGGTGCGTGTCGCTGCAGTAAAGTGACGAAAGCCTCTACATGTACATGTAGTAGTTAGTGCAGGATCAGATGCCAGTCGTAATTGAAACGTGGTTAAGCCCCAACTTGACTATTCGTCTCGGCAGGGAAAGTTATTCAAAGATTGACAACGCAAACCAGTGTCTTGAAAGGATGCGTTCGAGTACCGCAGTTGTTTTTGAATAGCTTCTGCGTTCTCCTCATTTTCCTACCCAAGCAAGGCTATTTAGCGTAGTAATTTCGCTGTGGACCCGCCTCGACATTTATCACCAGCTCAACGTGTGCAAGCTCTTGACAATTACTCTAAGCAGGCAACATTATTTCGGATTATGTTCGTCATTGTTTTAAAGCCGTCGTCTGCATTGCACTGCTTGATCTCTTTGTAGCTTGGAGACCCAGCACGCGGGTGAAAATCATACTACCAGTAGTATAACGGAATGTGACTTTACGGAATTGTCATTGCTTCCTGTGATTCACGATCAGTTTTCCAGATCCGAGCACAAATTTGTGCTACAGTGTACTTGTAGTACTCGGAACAAGAGGTCGGCCAATGCTCATTAACGAGCGTCTATGGGTATTTCCACTTCCCTTTATCTGTTTTTCAACGGAGTCACTCCTGGAGTTCTCGTGATATTGTTATGACGGCCAAGGAGAGATTATCCGCACTGTCAACTTGGTCAATCGTCTGTACAGCTCCCACGCCTGTAAGCTTTACTTTACCAATTAGTGTTTGTGTTGGAGCCGATTCTGAGGTGCAATGTTTCATTAGCGCTCACAAGAGATTATACTCCACCTGGAACCTACCAGCTTCCCAGCGCCCACACATGCACTCACTTCTGGGCAACTTCTGAAGACTGCATGCAACATCGTGGCTTTGGTGGGCGTGGTGACTCTTCCACAAGCGCAAGTTTGGTGTATCGCTACTGCACCTATCTTGGAGGGTGAGGCAAACCTCATTCAAGGTCGACTATTTGCCCGATACTGGAATTCACGCCAACGCACTTTGGTACGGAGTTCTAAAACGTATTCTGTTGATGGTATCACGAAGGTTGACGTTCGCTTTTTTTCTTCTGGATAAACCCAAGCAGCGCAGAGTGGGTCACTATTATAGAAGTTGATTGCTTCTCATGTGCGCGTTTGAAGTTGTCTCTTAAAGTGAATTACCCAACCGTTTCCGTCAATCCCAAACTGTGCCATCCTATCGACGGTCTCAGCTCCGCAATGGATGTCCTCCAGCACGCAGCAGTTGGCGCCGTCGTAGCTGGTGGGGGTCTGGCAGCAGCGCAGAGTTTGCTGTCTCGTCGGCTGAGACCCCCGAGTTCACTGGCGCTGTCGCTCGGGAGCTTCGTGGGCGTCTTCCGGCTGCTGGAGGCGACGGGGTACAAGCGTTCGACTCAAAACGAACATCGTTCCCCCAATGCCTCTCAAGCGGCTACAGTAGCGGCGGCGGCGGCGTTGATCCTGCTGGAGGCTGAGCGGAAGACGGTCGTGGTCTCCTATGCAGTGGTTGAGGCGGCATTGAGCCTCGTCAAGGAGTTTACATCAATCGCGGACGCCAAGTTCATCGGTAGAGGTCCTGCATTTGCCGAACGTAGCGGACATGGGGAACTGATGCTTATTGTATGAACAGATCTGCCGCTGGGGGCATTGGCTGCGGGCCCGTTGATTGATTCGTGGATCTACGAGAGCGACGCAATCGCCAAGTCCCAGTTGGCTGCACTCGACGGTCTCTGCCGACTACCGCCAAGTGTCCTGCACCGCATGCGCGACGAGATGCCGTCGGGGGAATTGGTCTCCCGTTGCGACGTATTCCACCGCGGCCAGACCTGCTCGCAGTTCCACACCGACTACTTCATCAGAGGGATGGCGTTCGCGATCCGCCTGTACGTGCCCATTTACGCCGCGTCGGTTCTCGCCCCCAAGTACAAGCGGTGGATCTGGGGGCCCCGGCCTGCATTGGGGCCGCTGGTGGTGCGTTACCTGCGCACGTGCTGCTGCCTGACGATGCTGTACCAAGTGCCGCTGGGCTTCTCGTGCTTGTCGCCGAGCGAGCGACACCGCGCGACGGTCCGAATCGCCGGTGCGCTCACCACGCTGGCCTTCCTCGCCGAGCACGAGAACCGGCGAGGCAGTGTCATGAAGGCCGTGGGGGTCTACACTACAGGCACGGTGGCCGCTCGCATTGTGGCCGCTCTCGGCGTGCCGCCCAAGTGCGTGCAACTGGGCCAGCTCGCGCTGTTCTCCGCGGCCATGGGCGTGCTCTTCCAGCGCACGACGCCGGCCTCGTCTCGCTTGACGCGAATGCTCTACGGGCGCAGTGACAAGTCCGCTGCAACGGACGACGAGCAGGGTGGCGCCGTGAGCTAATGAGCTCGACTATTAACAGGGCGGACCGAGCCAATGCAAGTTCTGGTGCACCATCCCTCGGCAGCATGCTGCCGTAGACCCCTTCTCTCCTACATGAACCTTCCAACGCGCAGTGCACGACCCCACGTTGGCCTGTGATCGCTGCAACAGCGCAGGATGCCTTGCTCAACGCTAGCAACAATAGCGACTGTGTCGGTGCATCCAGCTAACGTTACCGGTACTCTGTTCAGCGCGAAGCCCAGAACCAGCGAGGATGAGTGTCGGCGCGACCAGGATTGAGCTGAAGCAGTGCGCACCTGAGGCTCAGGCTGAGCTGCAGATTCCGCGTCGATTTGGCTTTCTACACAGTGTCAGGCGGCATTGCTGTCCGCCTGGCGACGCCGTGAAGAAGCTTGCATACCAGAGTGGCACGTGGCATCGCTGTCAAGGCCACCATTGACTCATGCAGGAGGCTGCAGTCACCCGAACACGTGTTGAGCGCGGGGATAGGGGCCATTTGGGTGAGCCGCCGACATTACTACGCCCCCTCTGGCCGTCACTGGACAGCAAGATGGCAGCGCACCCGAACGAACCGTTCAACGATAGCCACGTGCATGAGGCGGCAGCGTCTAGTGTCCTGGTGCCTCCAGCCGCAGCTCCGTCCGAGTGTCAAGCAGCTCGTTGTTACGACATCGTAAAGAAGAAGCTCTCGCTCCGTGGTGCGGTTTGCTCTTGATTCCAGTATGGCTCGGCAGCCCCACCTTTGTCCGAGGAGTGCCACAGCGCCAGGCCCGCGATCGCCCAGTTGCAGTTCACCACAGTCCCATGAAGCCCAGTGCCGACAAGCACGTACACAGCAGCTCGACGGCTGCCAGCAGCAGCGGCATCACCAGCCCCGGCATGAACACCACTGCGTCCGACGCGCTGGGCGCCGCGCTCTGGGAGGAGGAGGGCGCGCAGAGCTCCATCATGCTGCCCTACCTGCGCGACCACGGCGAGCGGATGATCGCGCGCGTGCGCCAGGAGGACCCGCGCGTGCGCTACCTGGCGCTCAAGCAGGTGCACGACGTGTGCGTGTACAAGCGGCTCACGCAGCCGCAGGACGCGCTCAACGCCGCCATGGTGAACGCCTCGTCGTCTCCGCTGGGGGCGTCGCTCTCGTCCTCCTTCTCGTCGCTGGGCTCGCGCGGCGTGAGCGTCACGCCCGACGCGGCCGAGGGCGCCCCTGGAGACTTGGAGTTCCGCGGCATTACGCGCGTGCCCGGCAGCGTGGACGCTGTCCTGGACTTCCTGGCCGCCGAGTCGGCGCGCGAGAACTACTGGGCGGCACTCAACACGCTCAAGGATGTCAAGGCCGCGGCGCTGCTGTCCACTGCACGGCTGCAGTCGCAGTCGTCCATCACGTCCGAGACGGAGACGGACACCACGGCCTTTCCTCGCTGGAGCCGCAAGTACACGGCCACCAAGTTCTCCAAGCACAGCGCGCAAGTCATGGACTGCTGCTACGCGGAGTACGCCACGCGCTGCACTGAGACCAACAGTGAAGGCCACTCGCGGTGCCGCGGGTTCGTCTACCGCCGCTCCGTCTCGGAGCACGCACTGAGCACCGCGTCCAGAGTGTCGTCCGAGCCGCTGGCCAAGGCGCGATTCAAAGGGGCCTCGAGGTTCTACATCCGCGACTGGTTGTTCGACGTCGTTGAGACGCAGGAGCCCTTTGTGTGCAAGCTTGTGCTTACGTGCACCGTGTTCGCTCCGCCTCCAACAGGACGCGGAGCTGGGAGGACGGAGTTCCGCAACTTCTGCACAGAGCTGATGGCGGGCGCACGTCGCGCGCTGACCCACCAGTGGAAGGACCAGGCAGCGCATGCTGGAGTGCGTGCGTCATCTTCGTGGCGACAAGAGACGCGCTGCTGCACTGTGTGCTCGTCGCAGTTCTCGCTGCTGCGGAAGCGCCACACGTGTCGCTCGTGCGGAGCTGGAGTGTGCTCGCGATGCTGCTTGAAGACTTCTGGGGCGCCACAGACTCCCAACTTTACTACGGACGGATCGCGTAGCGGATTCGGTAGTTCCCTCGTGCCAAGCGCTAGGCCGCAGCAGCGTGGACAGCACAAGCGAGAGTGTCTACTCTGCGCGCAGTTTGGCCCCGATAGCGGCCTGGATACATCTCGTGCTAGTGGTGTTGTCACGAGAGCCCGCCATCTCTCAACGTCCACAAACCGTTTGGCTGCGTCTTCATCTCGAGGTTTCTCAGCCTCTACACGAGGGATACTATTCGAGACGGAGCAAGAAGAAAGCGACCGAGTGCACCCGGATCTGGATATGCGCTCGAACGCGTCGGTGTCAGGCTCGAGGCGTCAGCGCAGTCAACGAAGTATCGGTAGCGCCGGTAGCCAGCGTAGTATCAGCGGACCGGATGACGATGACGATGAGTCTGACGAGGACATTCGGCCGTACACGCCGCGACTCGACCTCCGTGCTACAACGTCCAAGCTCCGGACAACATCGACAGATTCGAGCCGTAGCTCGCGTAGCGCTCCAGGGATTGTCCTGCTGTCAGATCTCGAGACGCTGACGCTGTCAGGTAGTTTTCACCGTCCAGCCAGCATGTCTGCACGGTCGTCAGCAAGCTTGTCCGCCAGCCTGTCCGCGCGGTCACCAGCGAACGCTACGTCGCGGATGCCGGCCAAGTCGTCGGCACCGACTCCTGCAGCCCTGCGGGCTCAGCAACTGCAACAGCGTCAGGACCGCGCAGCCTCCGAGGACAACGTTCTTCTGGGGGTCGTCAAACCTCGCGTTGGTACGAAGGATGGACCGCAGGAGAGCAGCGCTACTAGTACCGAAGATGAGGAGGTTTACGCCGAGGACGACCTGGCCAACTTCACCCTAAAGCTGCTGTAGGCTGCGCAGTGAGACGGGTCTTCATATTTCGTCGCCAGTTGTTTATTTAGTCACCGTGGCCGGAAGTTCCTACGATCAACCGAACCGAATAGCAAGCAACTAACCGAGCTTGTCTGGCGCAGCGCTATTTTCAGTCGTCTCTGTCTTTGCTGCCAGGGAGACGAAGGCGTTTGAGACGTTCACCGGGAGGTATTTTGATTCCAGCGCAGACCATTCGTTAGTTTGTCTTTAGTGCTGCTGCGTGTGGGCGATGCCGTCACGAAATTCGCGCATTTCAAATGCGTCGGCACAGCATTTGCGCATGGAGTTGGATGTGGTAGCGGAAGTCGAGACGCGCGTGCAGTATCAACGTTGGTGGTCGTTGCGGTTCGAGCACCCGGTCATGGAGAAGCGCTTTCAGATTTACTACGAGGAGTCCTCGCTCGTTTCAAGCAAATGGGCCTGCGGCATCATACTTGTATCAGCTGTAGCGCTGCAAGCTGCCGTTTTCTACGAAGTATTTGCTCTCAAATCGCAAGAGAGGACGCCCTGGGTGTTTGTCGACGTCGCTGTCGCTGGCAATGCATTTTTACTCGTGCTTTGGGGAGTTTTTCTTTGGATATCAAGTCACTCTGGGCGCCTTGGTGCTTACTTTCAGACTCTAGTTTTTCTGCTTGGCCTGGGCATGCTGATGCTTATTCTCGTTCTTGGGTTGCCTTTACCAGCGTACGAGACACAAGTCCCCACGACAGATGGAAAAGAGGCTATGAACCTATTAGCGGACCTGGAAGAAGCTCGACAAGCCCACGATGTCACCCGCACTTTGTTTTTCATGCTGATACTCTTAGGAGCCATTGCTACGACGTGGTACGCTCAATTTCTAGCTTACTGTGCCTTGGCAATATGTACATTGTTGGCACTGGGGGGCTGGTTTATCAGCACTCCAAGCTACCTAGAACGCCAATGGCATCTCTTTGTTCTCTTCGTCGGCAGTTTAATTCTTCTTGGGCGTGCGATCTACTGTGGAGAGCGCACCTTGCGCTACAAATTTCTTCGGGCACGGCATTTGATGCTCGAGAATCTCAAGCTGTCTCAACAAAACTTCGTTATGCACCAGCAATTGAGCTGCCATGTAGACGCAGTGGGTATCGGCCATGGGCTTCGTAACGATGAACCACGTGCTGTCAGCCCAAGAAATGGGAGCCGTGTGCTTCCTCAGCGACAAGCATTGAAGATCCAGACAAAGAATTTTCAGTCCACGTCAGAACCGCCTGCAATCGGTGAGAGTTGGATGGAAAATGTCCTCCGTAGCCTGGTTCAATTGCGTGAGCGGCTTGAAGGTGACTTGCAGGCCACTGGTGAGCTGGACTTCGTTTTGCAAACGCTAACTTCTGAGCACGATCTTTTCCTTGACACCTGGTCTCGTCAGCGTCGAGTGCCGAATTCAACAAGCACCGGTGAAAAAGCAGGTACGGGTTGGCTATCGGTCCTAGAAGAGAAACGCAACCCAAGGCGCCGAAGTGATGCTAAGCAGCAGCAGATCCCGTCACCTATTGCATTTTTGGCGAAAACGTTTCGTCGAACTTCCTCAAGTTCTCGTTCGACTGTGCTCGCGCTACTCGAAAATTTTCTTCTTCCTCCTCCTGGTGGTAGCGAGACCACGGGCCAGCAAAGGTTTTGGACCCCAGATAAGTTATTGGCTCTATCCGCTTCTTCGCAGGAACTTGACTTATTCGAATTTGCACCTGTATGCACATTGCCGCTGACAACGTTGCTACTCGTAACACTGGAGAGCCACCGAGTATTTGTCACCCTACCACTAAGGATCGAGAGTGTCACCGATTTTGCTCAAGAGATTGAGGCTCGTTATCAGCCGAAGAATCCATACCACAACGCACTGTACGTAACATTTCTTGTTTAAGATAGTGTCATGGCTTATCTAATAGTATGTTTGATGGCAGACACGCAGCGTCTGTAGTATGGGACGTAAACTTTTTCCTTCGGAGACTTGAGGCGCCAAAGTTGACCCCGGTCCAGATTTTTTCGGCACTGGTGGCGGCAGCAGTGCACGATGTAAACCATCCAGGTGTGAACAATGCGTTTCTAGTTGCCACCACGGCGCCGCTAGCGATCAAGTATTCCGACGATTCTGTACTGGAGCGGATGCACTTAGCTGAGGCTTTTCAAACCTGTACCAAAGACGGCTGTGACATCTTCGAGGCATTTCCGCCTGACCTACGCCGACAGAGCCGCTTGCAGATTATCTCGATGGTGCTAGCTACCGACTTAAGCGGCCACCTCACTCACGTAAATCGTTTGAAGAGCAAGCTATACGCGGTGCGCCCTACAAATTCTGAGTTATCGATCAACGGAGGAGAAGAAATGAGTGATCCTGCTGGGACGCCGGTTTTTTTACTGCCTGATGAGCTGGTATTACAGACGTTGATGATGATGGCGGACGTTGGCCACGCCATGAAATCGTTTCCTCTACACTTGGAGTGGTCGGAGCGCGTGGCTGAGGAATTCTACCGACAAGGTGACACCGAACGACAGTTTAGACTGCCGATTTCACCACTCTGCGACCGATCCACCGGTGTCGAGCGCTTCGAGAAGAACCAGATTGGGTTTCTTGAGTTTCTGGTCCTTCCTCTTTTCAATGCTGCACATGACGTTCTACCCCTCAAGAAGTTTGACGAGGTGATAACGAGCGTCAAGCAGAATGCTACCACATGGGGCAACCGAGCTCAAACAAAGGTATCTGCCAGTAATGACATGCCCCGATCCCCTGCTGACGCAACCACTTTGGCAATCCCGGCGACAATCGCTGAAGGAGATCCGAGCGAAGAAGCGGAAGACTACGCAGAGATTGTTGTCGACATTGGAAACGATCCGAGAGCGGTGCATGCAAGTTCCAGCGCGTTGAAAGGTGACGAACGATGAGGAACATGAGTTCATATTCAAACAAAATAGAGTTTCAGTGAAGTGAGTTGATTCAATTGCAAGTCTAGCTTTAAAACACCAGTCAACGAGTTGTATTACCTGAATAGGTAGAGTAGCTCATTCACGCTGCTCTTCGCTACGTGCGCGCGACTTTCAGCAATTCCGTATGCGTACGCACGTAAGTGTACCAACGATCCGACAAGCAAAGCTAATTCACCGCAGCACCGGGCGTGTGCAACGCCTTGTAGCTCGGCTCGACGTCGTCTTCCTTCGGGACGCTGTCCTCGTCCAGCGAACTCAACTCCTCCAGCGTGAGGTTCTTGGTCTCCGGCACCCAGAACGAGAAGAGCAGACCGAAGAAGCAACAGGCCGCAAAGACGTAGAGCACGCCCTTGAAGCCGAACGAGCCCTTGGCGATCACCGCGAAACACTGCGCAGCGATGATGGCGCCGACCTTGCCCGACGCGGCGGAGATGCCGTGGCCCGTCGAGCGTACCGCCGTGGGGAAGACCTCGGCGGGGATGATGAAGGTCGTGGCGTTGGGGCCGAAGTTGAAGAAGAACTGCGCGAACGAGTACATGACGACGAACACGGCCGTGTTGTCGGTCTTGAGCTCGTTGAAGAAGATGGCCATGAAGAGGAAGAGCAGCGTGAGCAGCGTGAAGCCCATGTACTGGATGGGTTTGCGGCCCCACTTGTCCACGAAGTAGACCGTGAACCAGTAGCCGGGCACCGTGCCGGCCAGGTTGATGATGGCCGTGCCGACCGAGCGATTCCACAGGTCGTCGTAGATCTTCTGGTTGCCCGTGGACGTGGGGCTGCCGTAGCCGATGATCTCCAGCACCACCGACGTGTTGAGCGACGTGCCGTAGTAGCCGATGTCCAGGAAGAACCACGTGGCCGCACAACCGATGAGCACCTTGAGGTTGGCCCACTTGTTGAAGTACGTCCGGAAGGAGTAGGAGAAGTTGTCGAAGAAGCCGGTCTTGGAGTCGTCCCCGTGGCTGTACATGTCGGTGGTGAGCTTGTCGGAGGCGAGGAACTGCGTGGCCGCGCGCGCGCCCTCCTCGGTGTCCTTGAGCACGTCCATGGCGTATCGGGGCGTCTCCGGGATCTTGAGCCGCCAGTACACGGCCGCCAGTGCCGGGACGGCGCCGAACGCGGCGAGTGTCCGCCAGCAGTAGCCGAGCGACGACGCGCCGTTCTCGAGGATGCTGTTCTTGGCGGCGGCCAGCACGATGACGGCCATGACGGCGCCCATGATGATGCCGAACCCCTGCATGGCGAAGACGGTGGCGATCATGGTGCCGCGGCGCTTGGACGAGGCGAACTCGCTCGTGATGACGGCCGAGACGGGGTAGTCACCGCCGATGCCGACGCCCAGCACGAAGCGCCAGATACTCAGCATGATGAGCAGGTTGTTGCCCTCGCCGTTGACGGGCCACGACGCGAAGGCGCACAGCAGCGCGCCGGCAATGAGCACCATCAGCTCGATGCCGTAGATGCGCTTGCGGCCGAGGATGTCGCCCAGGATGGCGAAGGAGATCTGGCCCACGGCGTTGCCGTAGGAGGAGGCGGCCTTGACCCAGCCGTCGGCGCGCGTCGTGAGGCTGGACTTATCGAAGTACTCGTAGGCGATCATGGGCACCATGAGCCCGATGACAAAGTTGTCGTACGAGTCAACGAAGAAGCCCGAGCCGGCCACCAGGATGGCCTTGACGTGGGCCTTGGAGAACTTGGCGTTGTCGAGCGCACTGAGCGCGTCGAAGCGCTTGCTGGACGGGGACTGGGTCGCCTCGGCCATCTTGCTATCGCCTGCTTACTGGGTGTCGATGCTGCTTGGTGCGAGGCAAGGCGGATTGGAGAATGAGGACGAGATCTCGAAAGCAGCACTTTGCTAGCCGCCCGCCCTCAGGGCTGTGTCCCGGCCCACCTCGCTACCCCGGCACAACAATGAGTCGGGCACTGCATCCAAGGAGAGCCGGACGGCGAGGCTGGGTGGGGCTCATCGCAGCGCGAGGAGTGCTTCGACATACAGGTTCAGGTATATATCGCCGTGGTGGATTCGGGCGATCTCGAGTCGCTTGAGCTGCCCCTTTCGGCTGCTAGCACCGAATCTGTAACTTGTTCCCGTGCTACTGATCAGAAGGTCGTCTCGCGGCGAGATTCGACACACGCTGGGAACGACAGCGGAGACCGTCAAGGTGCGCTGGTACGGCGATCTAATGGCGCCGTGAATCTCGTGCCAGTGGTACGCGTTGGGCTGAGTTCTGCGTCGTCCTAATGACATTCACATATCTGCCTTTTGGACTGAAGCTGCCACGCCGTACTTGCGCGCGCTGGCGCAGGTTTGCCGCGGTGGGCTGCTGGGCTGGTCGCTCGGCCGGTTGGACAGAATGGCAGGCAACCATGTGGAGGAAATTAATGCTGGGATTAAACGGATTAACGACTTACGAGGCATTACCGGGACACTTGATACCTCGTGGTGGGTTAAGGCCGGGCAATTCTTGCCGTCGACGTGAAGTGAGGGCCTGCACCACGCTCAGGTTTCATCATACACACCTCTCTCTGAATAGCGGGACTTCTGCTGTTCTAGTCTCGAAATCC
>AWVV02005493.1:0-41990 GCA_000500205.2 Phytophthora lateralis | reverse complement strand
GGAAGCACCTCGCAGTGTCCACCGTGGACACAAGTCACTGAGTGACTGTCGAGAGGGCACGCCAGTCGTGCTGTGGCTGCGCCCGGGAATTCCCCTTTTGGAAGTTCCAATTGCCTCGCTTCTGATTGGAGAATAAGGTGTGATTCTCAAATAAGTGGGGGAGGATGTAACGGGGTACACGGATGTGTACCCATCTTACATAAAGAGTGACGGGATGTCCCTCTTTAGTGTCCATGGTACGTGGTACCGGTTGGCTGCGAGACAACAATTGGACACTTGTTTATCTTTTACTATAGTTGACTTAGAGTTTGTATGATTCAAGCTTGGCTCACCTATAAAATATATTCAGTCTTTAACCTACCGTCTACGTCGTAATCTGTTCCCTTAGGCCGGGAACTGTGAAATAGTTGTTCACCGAGAGCGTCCGCTCTCTAGCACTTCCTCTGTGCAAGGTGCTGTGTGCCCCGTCACATCATCCAACCTCCCATGCCGAGAGAGGATTGAAATATGGTGAGTGACATGCAGCTAGTTTGCTGTGTCGCTCTGCCGAAGTTTCAATGGCTGGTACGGAGAGATTCGAGATGGCTGGTGCTTAGTGCTTCGCGCCAGAACTCCCGCCAAAACTTGAGCCGTTCCCTGTTTAAAGTGATTGTATCATTCTGTTCAGGATATTATTTTTGAGTAGTACCGGAATCATACTGTACGCTAAGCACAAAAACAAACTGTCGGGGTTGTTATGCATCATGCAGCTATATGCTACATGGTTTATAGTTGAACATTAGGCGACTTGGTGGACACTTAGCACGTAAGGAAGGCTGGACATCTCTTCTTTCTCCTCCACCGTTGGAGTCGCGCTCGTGGCGGTGTTTTTGCTTGTGGTAGAGTCCTTCTTCTTCTGTCGGAAAAGGTAAACCAACCCAGCACAACCCAGCACGAAGACGAACACACCGGCTGGGATGATGAACCGGAGATCACGCTTCCAGTCCGAGTCGTTGCTGTCTTCATTCATTGATGTATGATTGGGGCCCATTCCATTGCGAGGCCAGCACGGTTCTCCACTGTAGACAGTTATCACTGTGCTTCCTGTTTGGTTCTGAGATGAGCGTGGCGTGGTTTCGTTGGATTCGTCGCGAGGGCAAAGACTATCGGCTTGACGAATGAACATGCGGTCGTCTGGCGCAGCTTTGGATACCCTCGAGTCGTCCACGTCGTGCATGATGAGTGAAGCCGCGACATCATTAATCGCGATTTTCCCCTCCAGATATTTTACGGCAGTGTCCGAGACAGCCGAGGTGAACGCCAGAGCGATCGTGTCGTTCTCCCCACACTTATCTTTCAGTCGATTCTCGAGGTCAACGGCAGATAAAGCAGCTTTATCCTCCTCCCATGAGTCGTCCCACTCCGCCACCACAGCGCAGATCGATAACCGCGCCGATGAGTTTGGAAGAGGGTCCAGGGTCCGGAACCTGGCCCAGAATGAAGTAACGTTAAACTTTCCCTGCTGCGCGCCGTCTTCAATCAGCAACCAGCTCGCTGTCTGGTACAGAACTCTGCTGTCCGCAGCAGCGGCATAGCCAGGGACTGCTTCCAGCCACGTGTCTGGGATTGTGCTGTTGGCCAGCAGTGCGATGTCAATCGTATCTCCTTCAATAGGGAGCACACCAGCCAGTGATGACGAGTTGTCTTGAGCGTCGGACGTAGAGGTGACGGTCGCGATGTTAACGATGTGCGAGGGATCGTATGACCCGCTGAAGCCCGATCCGGCCGTAGCGTAGCGGGCTGCAGCAGCCAGCGCGAGCACAAACAAACCCGACGCAGAACGCATCGCCTCAAGGTGCTTGGAAGCTTGGCCCTGTGGGTGGGTGGAGAAGCAGAAATGAGTCTCGGGCGTTGGGGAGGAAAATGCACGATGGTCAATGCTGGTCCCAGATGTGGTGCATAGAGGCATTGCTAACGCAGCGTTGTGCGGCCCGCACTGCGAGGCTCTTCCAGCACGAACAGCAAATAATTGCGAAGGTTTGCGACTCCTGTCAACGGTTGACAAAGAGGTGTACAGTAGTATCCTGCATGCAATCGACTGTCCTTGCTGCCTACTCGAGCGTGTCCCTACAAGTTGCTGTAGTCCACCTACTCAAGCACGTTCTCAATCGTGCTCACTGAGTGGTTCCACACCATCTCCTTCATTTCCTCCGTCTGGAATTTGGTCGGTTGCAGGGCTTGTCCGTCCTTGCTGACCAGGTGCCAGCCTGAGCTGAACTCGTCCTTGGTCAACGCTAGCACCATGAACTTGGCGCATTCTTCCGGCGACCGCGCAATCAGCACTGAGATCGCCTTTGCTGGAAGACGCGCGTACATGTACTAGGGCAAGTTGTTGGCAAGTGAAGTCGCGACCACGCCGGGTGTCGCGTGCATGAAACTGGCAAGAGGTGCCTTCTCCGAGAAGGCCTGGGCCATCAGATCCCTATTGTAGCAGCATTAGTGGTCATTCACTGACAGCCTTACTGAGAAAGAAAAAGGTTTTCTACGTACGAGTAGGTGGTGGTGAAGTCGGCGCAGCGCTTGATGGTGAACGTCTTCTTGAGACCCAAGTCGTTGGCATCGGGTTCGCCTCCGGTTGCAGCCGCCAGAATATTCAATACGCGCACCCCAGTGCGGTTGAGTGTCGGCAGCAGGTCGTTGACGATCATAAAGCTACGAACAATATCAGTTAGTCTTACCCTCACGGGCAGCCCCGGTCGCTCAGCTTACCTTCCGTAGTAGTGGGTCGCCATCATGACATCGAGGCCTTCAGAGGTTTCGGTACGTCCACTAAAGGACAGAATGCCCGGTGACATAATGATCCAGTCGAAAGAGGCCTCCTGGTGCTTGCTCGTGAATTGTCGAACTTCGTGCAGGGTTGACACGTCGAGCTTCACGTGCGTCACTTTAACGTTTGGATTCCTCTCCTTGACGGAAGGGATCAAGTCGGGCGGACAAGAGCGAGATGCTAGCGTTAGCGTCGTTACAAGTGGTGCCACCTCATGTGCTACCGCACGACCGATGCCGGATGAAGCGCCAACAACGAGAGCGTGCTTAGCCTGCGCCATCTTGCGTTGGGAGCAGAGGGATGTCCTGACAGATCTTCCGGAGTGGGAAAGGTCATCGTGTGCTTTCAGTATTCTTCATTTCCTTTCGAACTTCTTTGCTAGAAAGCAGGACTAGATGACCATGAGCAATGCTGTTTGTCATGGAAATTATTTGTCACTAGTGAGCACTCCATCCACCTGAGCACGAACGTAATTCAAGGGTGTTTCGCGTTCTGGCCAAGTATATCGTCAATAATACCGTCGAATGGTTCCACACGATCTCTTTCAGTTCGTCCGTCTGAAACTTGGTCGGTTGTAACTTCCCCGTGTTCTTGTTGACGAAGTGCCACCCAGAGCTGAACCGTCCTTGATCAGCGTAGACAGCATGAACTTCGCACAATCTTCGGGGGATCGTGCGATCAGTGGAATCAAGGCTTTCGCAGCAAGATGCACGTACCAATGCAGACCATTGGCGAGTGACGTGTCAACTCCACCAGTACCCGCGTGAATGAAGCTGGCCAGCGGTGCTTTCTCTGAAAAAGCCTGCGTCATGAGATCCCTACACCAGAAACAGCAGCAAGATTGGTACTGAGCTCACTTCAATAGGTTAATGCTTTCAACGTACGAATAGGTGATGGTAACTTCACCACAGCGCTTGAGAGAGTATGTCTGCATGAGTTCCAAGTCGCTCACATCAGGCTTGCCCCCAGAGGCAGCAGCCAAAATGTTGAGTACACGAACGCTCGGGCGGTTGAGTGTCGGGAGCAAGTCATGAATTATCATAAACCTATGACCAATAAACTACAGTTAGTAACTCACAATAGTAAAAAGAGTGGTCACCTTCCGTAGTAATGAAGCGCCATCGTGACATCAAGACCTTCAGACGTCTCCATTCGTCCTTTCAATCGAAAAAATTGGGACCCAGGTACATGACAACCCAGTCGAATGCTGCGTCCTTGTTGGTAAATCGACTGCAGACTCGACATGTCAAACTTCACATGGGCGACATCAACTTTCGGGTTCCTCTCATTGATCGACGGGATCAAATCGGCCGGCCGGGTATGAGCGTGATGGTAACGTCACCTTGGCCACCAGTGGTGCCACCTTGCGTGCCACTGCACGACCAATGTCTGACGAAGCACCAACGAGCGTGCTTGGCGAGAGCCATCTTGATTACAGCCGAGTTCTTGAGTTTTTGCCTTTGTCCGCAAATTGAGTTGTGCTGGATTTGTGTCAGAGATCGGTTTGGCATTTCATAAAGTGAAAGCATCGTAATGCGAAGTCAATTGAAGTCTTACAGGCAGCTACTTCGAAGTATGAGTCAGTCTCATGAAGTGCCAAAATGTTTAGCCATTCTGCCTAGTAAAATTTGGAGCGGGATTCAAAGAGCTCCGCTAGGAATCCTTGGACATCAGCAGGACGCTCCCTAATCGCGGTGTTGGTTGCCAGTACCATGAGGTGTCGGACTTTGCGATCGAAGTAAAGCTGTCGTTTCAATTCCTGCACGACAAGCACGAAGCATTAGAATCTGGCCAGCAGCTGCTTGTAAATGGCGTCGCTTTGCACGCACCACGTAGTTATACTTCTTGAGATTGAGAGTTCCTCGCACCGCATTCGCGAGGAAGTCGGCTGTTTGGTCAGGCTGGTAGAGCAGTACCTCTTCAAGCACTGTGGTCAAGACTGGGTCGACCTTCGTTATAATGTACTGGTAAACTTCATCGAGTGCAGCAGTAAGGTGGGGGTCGTGCTGTCGATAACGTTCTTGCTCTAAAGCAACAATAGTATTCATCAGAGATCATAGACAGCAACGTTGATGCACTCGAGCACGGTACTTACCATCGCGGATGATAGCTGAGATGGCAACGCCCTTATTGCGTGCTGGTTGGTCCATGATGCGATGCTGGGCCCGACGAATTAACTCTCGAAGGCGAAAACTCCGCTGTCGAAGGCACAACAACGACAGCAATGAAAGACTGCAAGACTGCAAGACTGACCTCCCCGACGGCTCGTATTTTTAGCCGACTTGCTGTGAGTCTTCATCTTCCGAGTCGTATTCGCTGACAGCGAATCGCTGTACACCTCCAACTGTTTAGTTGTCTTATCACCTTCGGCAGATACGCGTCTTCTGTCATGCTCCACCAAGCTCGGGTAGGTCGCCCGCAAGCTGCTAATGCTTTTGGCGGTACTGCGTATTCTGTCTGCCAACTAATGCTCTCCTTCGCCCTTGTCATCGCCAGTCTTGCGATGGCCACCGTCGTTGCTGTCGGACTTGTAGAACGAGCGCTTGTTGTCACGGCCACCCCACGCCGATCGCTGGTGGTTAGAGGACTTGTCGCGAGAAAAGCGAGATCCCGTCGATGCGCGTTCACCGCTTGATCCCCCTTCACGGTTGTTGCCATCATTCTTGTCTGAGCGCCACAGTGTCGTGTTGCGGAAGCTCGAGTTATCGTTCAACGACGTGTCGTGACGTTTGTACTCCAGCGCCACAAACTGTGGCAGATTGAGTACTTTCCGCATCGTATCACTGAAGCATCGACAAGGCCATGAAAGACGGACAATCAGCACGTTGCGTGAGCCAGCTAGCTTTCAGCCTCAAACCTCCCTATACCTTACCGAATGCGGTAGCACGCCTCATTGTTGTCAGCATTGCGGTTCCAGAGGGAGATGATATCCTCGTTGTAGCGGATCGAGATGACAGCGCCACAGATCTCGTTGCCTACATCAAATTGTTCGCCAACGATGGCCAGCACCTGGATCGAGGCACTCCGTCAGCATTTTCACCCGCAACAATAATTCAGTCAACTCAAAATTACGCACTAAATCTTCCCAGTAGCGCGAGGCGATGCCCTTGCGAAGGCGCACCATCCACTTGCCGCCTCGCCGGTTGGCCGGGTCCTCCCACATGGGCTTGATGCCCGTCTTGAAAAGGTGGTAGTCCATCGTGTTTGGCAGGTCATTCGGACGCACCAAGTGGTTGTAGATCTTCCAAAAGTCTTGAACCTGCAGTAGCACCGCCACAAGTACCAGTCAGCACCCAAACTTCTCTAAATTTCCCCATCCAATACTCGCCGTCTTAAAGTCGCCGAGTCCCTTAATGCTCTTTTCGTAGCTCTCCTGCAAAAAAAAAGAAGCAGCAAGTGCATAACAATGTCAATAATTGCACCCACACTACAAGAATAAAACATGGAGGGTCTCACACTGACAGCCTTGTTGCCCGTGTTGCGCTTGATGTACCAGAAGGTGTACATGTTCTGGATGGGCATCTCCGCGGCGCCCTTCTCGGCTGGTTTGCCTTCACCTGTGGTAGCGTCATATTGCAGTACACAATAACAATAATAGCGTTAGACAAATGCAATGCAGCACACGTGTCATATTGTCAACTATTCCCAGACCCACAGAGACCCCAGACGCCGATCATCCACGCAAATAGTAGCTCAGATGCTGCGCTATAAGGCTGAATACGTACTGCTGTGCTTCTCTTCCCCCATGGCGCTGCGCTCGCGTCTCTTCTCGACGGTTCGTTCGACCGGAACCTCCTCCCTATGATGATATTGTGGTGCTGCGCTCGATCACACAATACGTACTTAGTTGTATCACCCACTGTACTTTTGTATTTTTCCATCAATTTTCAAACTTCGAGGCGCCGATATGGCGGATTCCGACTCGGACGGCGAGTTCGAACGGTGCGTTGATGGAGTTTTCCAGCTATCCGTGACTGGAATTGGTGATATGACCCTTTTGGCCTGGTGTCGGGCGTTATGGTCACGCTCGAAATGTGCAGTAGGAGCTGAATTATCCGTGTTCCGACCAGGTTTCTGCAGGAAGATGAAGCTTCGCTGTCTCCTGAGCCCATGGCGCGTAAACCAAGAACCAATGGAGCCTATACTCCAACATCCGCTTCAGCGGTGACAGCGGCGGCTGCAGCGCTGTTGGCGTCATCGAAATTGACGCAGAAACACAAGAGCAAGAGCCAAAATAAGGACAAGAGCTCGGACAAGAAGAAGAGATTATCGAAGACGCAGCTGTCGGACTCGGAGGAGGCCCCTCCAAGCTACTATGATGACTATTCAACTGGGCGAGGTGCTGATCTCGAGGATTCAGAGTACGTGAGTGCGTGAAGGGGATAGTTGAAGGGTTCTGACTCGGCGTGCAGCGCCGATCCGTACGTTTTCGATATGAGTTCGCCAGCTTTTGCATCTTCTGCAAAAGGAGAGGAAGAAGCTGCAGAAAAGAAGAAGAAACACAAGAAGGAAGAGTTGAAGACCTTGGCCAAGAAGGCAGTTGCTAAAAGTGCCCCGATATCGATGGAAGATCGCATTGCAGAGATCTTGAAGCGAACGGGCAGCACTCAATTCCAAGACGACGACAAAAGTGACGAAGATGAAATTAGCGACAAGGTTTGCGGTTGCTTGTGTTGGACCATGCAGATATGATCTTGTTTTCTAAGTCGGTGCCATGGTGCGAAATAGGATGTTTCTGATAGCAAAGAGACGAAGACTGCAAAACCCCTCACAGGAAATGAGAGAAAATATGACGAACTGGGACGCCAACGCGATGATGAAAAGGACAGTGATGCTAGTGGCAGTGACGCGGAGCATTCGAGCTCTTTTGACTCGTTGGGTGTGGGCTCGGCAGATTTTGAGGTTTTCCAGCTCTCGGACGTTTCTCTCATGCTTGATCGGCTCCTAATACATACTTGTTCACGCCGACTCTTGCTACTGATTCAGGTTCGCCTACCGCCAAAGCCAAGCCTTGACCGAACACGTCTGTCTCTTGTATGCCGAAGCAACATTTTGTTGGTTTTGTTGTCCACAACTAACGCACTTCAGTGCTTTTCTATGAGCAGTCCAGCCTTGACAGTGAGAAGTTTGCTGTCAACAGGGATGCTCTTAAGAATGAACTTGGTACGAAGTATTTTATATGATTTGGAAGATTGGCTTCAACATTGAAACGGTCCTCTATTATATTGTAGGAACGCCATCACGATACGAGCAACAACAAATGCCGTTCATGAGGTCCGAGCAAGATGAGGACAGCACTGCAGAGAAAGATGAATACGAAGAAGATGAGTTTGAGCTTGACCACACTATAGTTGAAGAGGACAACGACTCTCCTCAATCGTATTCATCGGCTCAAGACCAAGCAGGTGACGAGTTACGTGACAAACCGGTGGAACCATTTGTTAGCCAGTTTGACAAGATGAAGGTGAGTACTTGCAACGGCAGCATGTGCGTGAAGAGAGAAGTTGATTGTTGCGTGTTGAATTTCCGTCGTAGACCCTCTTGCTAGACGATGCCGTCCCACTTCCAGCACCGAACGCAGATGAAGGGGAAAAGGGAGAGCAGAGCAGCCAAGAGTTTGCTTTGAGGGACTCCCAGATTCATTTGTCTACGAGTGCTGACGTGGAGCAAAAGCCTTTAGACGCGAGCGATACATTTGGCTATGGCGATGATGACTTTGAGGTACGAATGACTTGAGATGCATCATCCGAGGGGTACACGAATATCTCAGCTCTTGTTTCTGTAGGAGACCGCGGGATCACGGCAAACAAGTCCAGCCAAGTTGGTCGACAAAGAGGTACGAATATCCTTTTGATATGAATTGATGTATACAGAAACCTCATTTATAATATATGGGCTGGGCAGATTGCTGAAACCGATCAAGACGACGTGCAGGTGTCGCGAGGAGTTGAAGTCAGCGCCGATTACGAAGATGATATTTTTGAAGCCGATACTGCCATCCTAAATGACCCGTCAGTAGCTATTCAATCGGAGACTCGACCGTCGACAACGGAGGACATACAGTACCCTGACATCAGCCCCAGTGCCGACAGAATCTCGAAGGTGGATGCCCTACTCGCCGCAAAATACGGTGATTTCTACACCCTGGATGATGAAGCTGAAAAGCAAAAACCAGCACTAGTAGAGCAGGTCTCAAGAACAACTGGAGATCTAAACCCGATCAAGAGTGCATCAGCATCCGAAGCATTCGCATCTCCTGGCAAGGCAGCAGATTCCCCACCATCAGTACGCCGACTTATTAATGTGTGTTTCACGTATCGTATAATGTGTCGGTGAATTGACGGGAGCTTGTATTCAGAGCCCGCCGCCACCGCCGCCTCCAGCAGACGACGATGAAGAAGACGAACAAGAACTGAATGGTTTTACATTGGATGCTTCGAGAAATAACGGCAAGACGTCGGTCGTGACACATAACGCAGCTTCAGCGGTAACTGTACGTGAAAGTCATTCAGTGCCGCCTTCAGCTGCTGACCGATTCCGCCAGATCGAGAACCACGTAGCCTCTCTACGCTTCCTTCAACCTGCTGGTACACCAAGCATTGCCGCTGCCAACTCGCCATTCACGGAACCTGTGCATCCAGTTTCTGCTAAAGAATTGTTAAGTAACCAGGATATGGCATCGGTTGCTCGTGCTCCTCTAATCGAGCCATTGTCGATATCATTTGACACGAGCCTTCTAGCTGAGGACGAGGATGCGCAACACGAGATTGATGAGTTTGTGCGAAGCTCCCAGGTCATCCGGCAAGAAAAGCGAGTTGCAGCACAACGAGCCAGTACAGCAAGAGAGAATGGTTTGGTGTTACGTCTACAGCAGGCCCAGCGTCAAATACTTCAGCTGAAAACACATATTCAGGAGACATCGAGTGATCCTACTGCAGCCGATATCGCTAAGCCCAAATCGATGGATCCCGTGATGCAGGAAGACAAGCTAGATGCTGAGCAACCTCTTACAGCAAGAGATAACACCTCGCATATTTCGCAGGTTTCCTACAACAAGCTTCAAAAAGAGATCACGACCCAGGAAAACCTGATTGCAGCATTTCAGAGGGAAAATGAACGGCTCATGCAGCAGCTTAAGCAAGTTCGACAGGATGTTCATTATGACGTGCACGAAGCGAATGAAGAGCTGCGTCGGCAGATAAAAAGGTTGCAAGGCCAAATCGGTGAAGCTTCTACTCTTGGAGGTGGCAGTGATAACACCAGTAAAGCCCAATATCGCGTTGCAGTGGAAGCACGGCTAGAGGCTGAAGCACATGCGTTGGCACTGCAAGAAGAACTCTCTGCTTCCAAGCTATCATATCAGCAAAAGCTCAACGAGGTGACATTGGAGCTAGATCGAGTGAAGAAAGCCAAGGTTGAGCTCGAATGCCGCTATGAAGGTGTAGATCTGACCCAAGTCGCCCACGAAACCCAACATGCCCGCGAGCTTCAAAACGAGTTGGATCTGACTAAGAAAGTGCATACCCATGCACTGAATACGTTGCAAAAGAAGCTGGACTGGTATGTGGAGAACCAAAGACTTCTGGATGATCAGGATGAAGAACTGCGACAGCTACGCCGCCAGGCTAATGCACAGCCTTCCGAGCCGCAAACTGGAACTCCATCGAAAGTACAACGGGCCAATACACAATCTGGTGGACCATCACCTGCCCGAGCTCACCGGCGGTCACCGAACGACATTCGCCGTATTCAGGAACTTGAAGGTCGCCTCGCCGAGCTGGAAGAGGCTATGCGCCGTCGGCATCCGGATAGCCTGGCAAACCTCATTTTGGCTTCTCGTCGCGCTGACGACGAGTTAAAAACACGTGCGCTGGAGCACGACTATGAAGAAAAACTAGCAGCTTTATCGCTCGAGCTAGAACATGTTCACGAAGCTAACGAGAAAAAGTTGGCAAGCTTTCGCCAGCAGCAGGAGAAGTTGTTACTGCAATACCGGCGCAAGATCAAGGAGCAAGAGAAGCAGCTCAAGCAGCTTAGCAAGGCGCCGTTGTCACACAGGCCTTCTTCATCCAAGGACACAACTGGAGCGAGCACAACTTCAGACGCAGAGTTGACGAAAGTACGTCGCTTCTACACAGACAAGATAAAGGGGCTGGAGCGCAAATGGGAGGCCAAATATCGTTCTTTACGCAAGCAGCAATACTCTGGATTAGGGCGATCCGAGAGTAACCAGCAGTCCCAAGAGGGTCTAACGTATGCTGACTCCGCCCTGGTGATCGCAAATTTGCAGCGACAGATACGAGAACAAGAAACCGAGCTGAAGCGAGAGAAAGCTAAAGTGGAGCAGCAAGAAGCCGAGAGTCAACTGGCCGATACCCGTCTTTTGGGTTCTCCTGCAGCAGAGAATACCAAACCCAAGCAAAATCAGGAGAAAACCGAGCTGGAAGAGCAGATTGCTGACTTGAAGGCGCAATTGGAAGACAGCGAGAGTGCTCGGGCAAGGCTGGCACAAACGTTGACTTCCGTTCAAACATTTGGCTTAGCTCGGGTGCTAAACCCCGACACGACATCAACTGCGACAGCAAGCACACCAGTGATTGAGCCTATTGTACCCCAGCAGTCCGAAGCTGAGCTAGCGCAATTGCGTTTGGAGTTGACCGATGCTCGTGAAACATTAAACAAAGAGCGCACGACATCCACAGAGAAAATTGTCACGCTTGAAAAGCAAATGACCGATCACGCTGCGAAGAATGCTCAACTGGAAGCGCAACTTGCAGGCAACCAGCGCGAGATGCAGAGTCTGCAGACCCACGCACTGGAAGCCGAAAGGCACAATCGGTCTTTGGAAATCCAAGCTCGACGCGTGCCGGAACTCGAAGAAGTCGTGTTATCCTTGCGTCGCGAGCTGGAGCTGCCACGCACGCCGTCCGAGGTGCAGTACCGGTCGCTTGAGCTGAAAGTGGCGACGCTGGAGCAAAAGCACAAGCTGCGCGAGGCTGAGCTCAAGGTCGTACTGGATCGCGCGTTGACTTCAACACACCTCGAGCAGCTCAGTCGAGAACGCGCTCATCGTGCTGCCATATCCGCCAAGAACGCAGAGATCGCGTCCTTCAAGCACCAACTTGAAGAAATCCTCGACGAGCTGGCACAACTGCAGCAGCCGCCATCATCTCAGCCGCTTAGTGTGCAAAAGAGAACAGTGGGGAGACCTACGGACAGGATGTAGCTTGGTGACAACAACAAAAAATATGAAGCAAATGAAGCTGTAACAAGGTGGCAAAGCATCTATTGGAGCGTACGGTTAAATAGCAAAAGCACGGGGGACCGGGGCTCTCCAAACCTCCAGCACACTCAAGCCGGCAACGCACGAGGCACAGTAGTTCGTCCTGCCCCGAGCTTGCTGCCATCGGACCCTGCGTCTGCTAGCTTGACAAGACTTGAAACGGTCGCTCGTCCTCCGTGCGTCGTCACTTTCTGCTGCCTTAGGTCATGGAGTCGATGAGGGCGCTGCGCATGCTCGTGGCGATGGCCGTAGGCTGCGCGTTCTGGAGCTTGAAGATGCTCTCGACCACCGAGATCTCGGTGGACGTGGTGTCCAGGCCGCAGAAGGCCGTCCAGTCGTTCACCACGAGGCCGGCGCCGATCACGTCACTGCCGCGATTGACGGTACCGGCCACGACGGGCACCTGCAGGAGCGAGCTGAGTTCCTCCTGGTCCTCGACGCTTGTACGCGGGTGCACGAGGCAGCCCTGGTTGGACAGCGCACTGTAACTGCCCACGAGGGCGTTGCCAGCCACAGTCTGGCGGAAGACTTCGACGCCGAGCGTGTCGGCCACGATCTCCTCCGTCTCGCGGTCCAGGTCCGTGTGCACGAGCGCCACGTGGTCGTTCGTGGCGATGCAGTTGCCGAGCGCCGAGAGTCGCTCCTCCACGCGCTGCACCACGACCGAGTCGGGGAGCGCGTTACGGATGTGCTGCATCTCCTGGTCCGTCGTGGTGCTGGGCAGCAGCAGGCCGCGCTTGTTGCCCACGGCCACGCGGCCCACGAAGCGGCAGCCGGCCACGCTGGCGTGCACGACGGGGATGTGCTCGGCCAGCTCCGACTCGAACGTGCTGTAGAAGTTCTCGGATCCGCCCACGCACACGAGGCAGTACGAGTTGGTGAGCTTGGAGAACACGCCGATCTCGTTGCTGTTCTCGAATTGGCAACGGGTCGCCATTGCTGTCTGGGAGTAGGGAGAGTAGAGAGAGTAGAGGAAGGTGGTAACGCGAGAGCTCCTGATCGACAAATGGTCGGAGCTGCTCGGCCACCAAATTCCCTTGATACGTTCGCACTTAAGAGAGAAATACTGTACAATTTTGGGTTGAGCCAAAAAGAAAGTTCTGGGCGGTGACCAACACTCATGAAGAATCTGATACGATGACGCACCCTTGTGACGCGCCCTCGAGGACACACACGTTACGGCATAGATGAGGTTGTAGTCTCCAGGCTCTGAGCTTCAATGGAGTTTGATGGGCAATTACCACTTCCGAATCCTGTGGCGCACTCAACGACGGCCGAAGTTTGCCGCTGCGATCGCTGAACAGAGTGAGTCTCAGGAAAGAACCCGTTCGGCCCTCAATGACTCGATTGGACCCTCGGTGTCTGGCCTCGTTCACAATGGAGGAGCTGGACTTCATCCGCTCGGCGTGCGTGTGCAATGCCGATGCAACTACAGACGACACCAACAAAAACGATGACACTAAGCCAGCAAGCGTTCAACGGATGTGCGTGGGGCTCGACGACTGCTGCTCCTGCGTCTACGACCGGCTCACGTACATGTGGAGGAAGAAGACGTTCAACCACTGGCGACAAGTTGTGCGAGGAGCAAACCCTGCTGAAGCAAGTGAATCGCGCGAACGCACGCGGTCGAGATCGTCTTCGTCCATGAGCAGAAGCAGGTGTGGCAGCTTCATGGAGACCATTGGTGACGGAGTTAGCAGCAACAGAAACGTGCTGTTGGATATCACTCCCGCGTTGCACATTGTCGTCCGGTACTTGCGAGTCGACGACATTTACCGCCTCACGTTCACGAACAAGTCCATTTGTCGTGAAGTTGGCCGCGCCACACACGCGCTCTCGTTCATCCCAGCGAGAAAAGTGATCCTCGACGAGAACATGTTGAACTTTTCAATGCAGTTCCCTAATTTGAAGGAGGTCAACCTCACTGGCTGCTGCAACCTCACTGACGAATCGGTCGACCAGCTCGCCAAAGTGTCGGGAATGACGTCTGTTGCACTGAAAGGATGCTACCACGTGACCGACAACGGCATTCTTTCGCTAGCCAAGTCTCAGTCAAACTCGCTCACGTCGCTCAATCTTGGGTACTGCAAAGTCGTGAGTGACGAAGGTATCGCCGCCATCGCTACCAACCTGCCGAAGCTGAGCCATCTGAGCCTTCGAGGTTGCAGCCAAGTCGGAGACAACGGCATTCGAGAATTAGCACGGCTCACGCAGTTGCAGACGCTCAATCTCTGGTATTGCTCCCAAGGCGCCCTCACGGACGTTGGTATTTCTGCGCTTGCGGATGTTACTTCCCTCACGAGCCTCAATCTATCCAACTGCACTCAAGTCACCGATGTTGGAATACGCTCACTTAGCTCGCTTGTGAACCTTCGACACCTGGAGATTGCCAACGTTGGAGAGGTGACCAATAGTGGCCTGCAGGCGCTTGAGACGCTGGTTAATCTCGTCACGCTAGACATGGCCGGGTGCTACAACATCACTGACACGGGTACCCGAGTGCTAGCCAATTTCCCCAAGTTGTCATCGTGCAACCTCTGGTACTGCAGCGAAATCGGTGACGCCACCTTCCAACACATGGAGTCTCTCACAAAGATGCGATTCCTAAACTTCATGAAATGCGGCAAAGTCACCGACAAAGGGCTGCAATCCATCTCGAAGCTGCGCAATCTCACGTCGCTGGACATGGTGAGCTGTTTCAACGTCACAGATGAAGGTCTTGGCGCACTTGCCGGGCTTGATCGACTGAAATCCCTGTATCTTGGTGGTTGCTCAGGAATCCGAGACGAAGGTATCGCAGCGCTATCACAGCTGAGGTCGCTGGTGATTTTAGACCTGTCAAACTGTCGTCAAGTGGGCAACAAAGCTCTGGTTGGGCTGGGCAAATTGCACAGCCTCACCAACCTCAATCTCATGCGCTGCAACCGCATTGATGACCAAGGCGTGACTCACTTAGCGGGTCTCAAGCGCTTGAAGACGCTGAATTTGTCCAATTGCCGTCTTCTCACAGATGCATCCACCAAGGTCATCGCTCAAATGATGAGTATGGAATCGCTAGTGCTTTGGTACTGCAACAAGCTTACAGATGTCGGACTTTTGAATCTGGCAACGCTCACGAAGCTTCACTCGCTGGATCTTGCGAGCTGCTCAAAAGTGACAGACGCGGGATTAGCAGCGTTTCTTAGCATGCCCAACCTCACCTCGCTCGACGTTGGAAACTGCTGCCTCATTACCGATGAAGGCATGTCAACACTGGGCAAGGTCACCTCGCTGACGTCTCTCAACTTGTCGGAGTGTGGAGAAATCACTGATGCAGGACTTGCGCACCTCCAGACACTCGTCAACCTCACATCCATCAACCTTTGGTACTGCACGAAGGTGTCGAAAACAGGCATCGATCACTTGCCTGTGCACACTGTTGAACACTAGCCGCTGTAAATTGAAGTCGTACATGTATATGATCGTAGCAGTGCATTGCTGAGTGCTGTCAAAATTGGGGTAATTCATTGCGTTGGTGTAGTCTTCTTCTTTTCGATGACTACGTACTCATGCTGCACTACGACTCAGAGAGCCACCAGGCCAACTTCGCTTAGCCCCGACGACGTGCAAGAATGGCAGCCAATTCGCTGTTGGCCCCACCGATGCCTCCGTTTGCAGGGGTTGACTGCACGCTTTCGCCAAACTTTCGGGCCGATTCCATGGATGCCTTAGCAGATTTCTTGGACGTCAGCGCGTGCTTCTTAGCCTCTTTCTCGGCCTGTTTCTTGGCTTTCTTTTCAGCTACACGATGCAGACGCTCTGCTTCGCGTTCACGGCTACGCTGCTCTTGGCGATGAGCGCGCATTGCCAACTCTTCCTCACGTTGTCTTTCCAGTTTCTTGCGACGCGCCTTCTCTCGTTTCCGACGCTTGCGAATGTACTCATCGGGCACACCCGGCGCAACATGAATCTGCACAGAACTTGCATCGCCCGTGATTCTGTCGTGCCCTGATGACACGAACTGGATCTGCTGAGCCGGCGTTTTCGACAGCCCTGCACTCGCTGCCCGGTGAAGACGAATTGAGTCGCTGAAGCTGATAGGCGTCACAACCTTAGCCAGTGAGCGTATTGCGTCCACAAGTGTGACTGCAATTTCGGTCTTCTTTTCGGATAGAAGTAGCTGGTCTTCGGGCATCTCCGTAGACATGAGTCCGATGACCTTGTCGTACACGCGCACTGGCGTGTAGAAACCCAAATCTGGAACCACTTCCAGTTGCTTGCAGACATCATTGCAATAGATCTTACCAGTGTACCGACAATGGTGGCGGCGGTTGAACAAACCAAATTTCTTGCCAGTGGCCATGCAGACCATTGTAGACTTGTTGTCCGCCCAATTACTCTTGTTTGGCTCGGCCATAAGTGGTTCCTGATGCACTTTAAGCACAAAGTATGTGTCTGCCAGTGTACTCATCATAATCTCTTCAATCGCAGTTAAGCGAAGGCGACGACGAAGGTAAACCAAAGGAGGCATCCACGTGCTCTTCGGGTCCAGCACAGGTTGCCAGGTGCGTTTCTCCATTAGATACAAGAACTGATCCGTGATGATTAGAATCCGACCGACTACCGCAATAGGGGACCCATCAGGAGAGGTCCCAACAATCGAACAGGCCTTCTCAATTTGATCCATGAACACAATCTTTTCAGAGTCACCATAGTGCTGGATAATCCCCATGACAGCTTCGCGAACAGTGTTATCGCGTAGATAGTCGCCATCGAACGGACGGTAAATACTAACGCGTTGACGCTGCTTATTGCCGGATGCATACAGTTTAGTGATATCATGGCTGAGTTGCAATAAATGCCGACGGCCAAAATATTTCTTCCATGCCTTCTGAATCCGCATCGCAAACGAACCAAGTTTTTTCTCGCGTAGTTTTTCCAACTCAAAGAAGGTCTCTGGTGTCTGGATAAACACCATAGTCTTTCCAAGCTGAACTTCGTTTTCAAGTTGCGGGAGCGATTTCACAGCGGCACGCAGAACGGCTTGAGTGCCTTTCTTATCCGATCCACGGAATTCCGGGTACGTTTCCTTGCTTAGCAGACGGAAACGATCCACAAAACGGCCATAGTCTCCACGGTAAGCATAGCCTGCGCGACGGACCTTCACGTTTTCAAGAAGACCCAGGTACTTGATCTGGTGAATCACCCGCCGATCGTCCATCTTGTTAGACTGCTTCTGGTCGTTAGACTTGATGCATCGAACGTAGTGAGGAGTGCAATCCATGAGTGCGGCCACGAGGGCCTCGCACTGCGTACGGATTTTGTACCCGGCCGTTTTTGCCATCCGTTTGTCGTTGAGGTCGATCTCTTCCGGGAAGATGTATCGCATGAGCTTGTTGGAAGTTTCGCTAATGATGAGAGCGATATCCTTGCTCAAGAAGTCCTTATTCGAGTCTCCAAAGCCATCAATGTTGTACTGCACATCACCTGCATAGTGCTTGATCTCAAACGTTTTACCACGTTTCGAGAAATGCGGGTGCGATCCGTGGATTCCCGCCACCTTCTCTAGGAAATTAGCATCAACGCTGTCTCCCTGGCGAGAGTGCATCGTTTTGACTGTGTCATCAAGGATGAGGAAAATACCAGGCGTAGGGCGTCTAGCCTCGATCAAATCGCACACGACCTTGTTGTTGAAGAACGGGATCGGGGCCCAAGCGATGCCTTCGCGAGCATATTCCTCCTGTTCACTCTTCAGCGTGAGCTCGATGAAAATCTGCTGCAGCTTTTCGTTGACGTAATTGATGCAGAACTGCTCGAACCCGTTCTTGTCAAAGATTTCAAACCCATAGATATCCAGGATACCAATCGTAGTCATATCGTCGATCTCCAGAATCTCGCCATGCTTCTCCGCCTTCTTTTCAATGTCCAACGCGTGGTTCACACGCTCCACCAAGAAATCAAACAGTCGGTCGTAAACAGCCTTGGCGATGGAGTCGCGCTGAGACTTCGCCTGACTCGTGTTCTGCGGCACCTCGTACGACTCGACTTTGCCTCCAGGTGCCATCGTCTGCAACAGCTTGTAACACAGAGCATGCTCCAAACGGGCAGCATCCAGTCCTAGTAGCTCACACGCAATCTGCAGACTTTCGCTGTCGCGCACCGACGATCCCTCCGCGTCCCCCACAGTCTCCGGCTGGAAGTGTACGTTGCCAATGTGCAGCACGGCCGCCAGCGTCTGGATCACGAGTTCAATCTGTTTTCTCTTGATTCCTACGTGCTGCATGGCTGCCATGGTCTCTTCAAACTCCTGCGCGTCGTTCACGTCGTCGACATCGTAGCACCCACTAGCCTTCAAGTACTGGTAGCTCTCTAGACCTCCCCGAGCCAAGTGCAGCTTCTGTTTGGCAGCAGAGGGCAGTCCGGCCAGCACCTGGTAGAAAATGTGGAAGTTCCGCTCTCCTTTGCCCGGCTTGACAACGCGCGACTTCTCCAGCAGGTAGTTGGTGACTTTGCCACCCTGCGGCCGTCCAGCCGAGTCGAAGAGCAGCTCGAAGTACTTCCCGAAGCGGCTCGAGTTGTTGTTGCGCAGCGTCTTGGCGTTTCCAAAGGCCTCGAGCAGCGGGTTGCTCTCCAGGAAGGTTCGCTTCACCTTGTCGACGCCTGCGCCGCTGCCGCTGACGCCGGCGATGTAGTTCTGGATCTGCTTGGAGGCTTCGGTCTTTCCGGCGCCGCTCTCGCCGCTGATGATGACGCACTGGTTGTCCTCCTCACTGAGCATCGTGCGGTACGTCTCCTCAGCCGTGGCGAACACGTGCGGCGGCACGTCGATACGCGCCTTGTGCATGTAGGCGCGCATGCTATCCTCCCCGTAGATGTCCAGCCACTTGTACGGATTCACGACCACGAGGACGTGCCCAATGGACGAATAAATGACATCGGCGGCGTGGCGCATCTTGAGGTTCTCGAGGATGGACGTCTCATTCACGGTCGGGAGCAGCACCAGGTCGTCCACGCCCACGACCACGCGCTCGTCTCCGAAGAGCGCCGTGTGTGCGCCGATGGTGGGCTTGCGTCGGCCCATGATCGCTCGAAGTGAAGCTGCTACAGCTGCTTGAAGGCCGCCACAAGTTGGCGAGTGTGAATGGGGGGATCGGTGTCCAGCACCTGCGACACGGCCAAGTACATCGTAATATGGTGTAAATTACACAACCAGAACGCTACTGTCTAGTTTAGGGCCCAACCTAGCATACGGTTGAAAGTAGTGTTGTGTACAGAGAGCGATGAGCAAGCTCTTTCGGAAAGAGGTTGGGGAGACTGAGTCTTGCTCAGTGTTGCTGCAAGAGAGAACTGGAGTCGCGAAAGCTGTCAGGAGTCCTGACAGCTGACTCAGGACCCGGGGATTACCAAGCTGGTAGCCAACCGAATGGGGATCGGTCTCAGTCAACGTTGCGGCTCGAGTTGCGTTGCCATCCATTCTCGGACAAATCGCGTGCGACTGAACAGCGAGCACCATGAGACAACGAAGCGGACCATCTCGTGATCTGGTCGGTGGTGGCGGCACGTCGAAGTTCGCGCGTCCTTCCATCGCCACTTGCAGCTTTTGCATCGAGGGGTGGAAGATGCCAACTTGCACTTGTTGCAGGTACCGGTACATGTACCCGGTATCGGACGGATCTCTCGAACGACTGTCGTCAGTCCGTGTCGCATACTTTATGTGAGAGTACACACAAAAACCGCGCGCTTTTTTGAATCAGCGAAAAAGGCAACACCAAGTTGCCTTTTTTAGCCGGCGACGGCTCTGACAGCGAGCTGCCGTCGAGACGACGCGCCTTCAAGGAGCGGGGCGCATTACTCGCTTCACTGAAATGACCGCGAAAGTTGCTTCGCGCCAGGTGGGCCCGGAGTTCTCTTCCGGCGCAGCCGCGAAAATCGTGTGCGGCTCTGGTTTCTGGCTTGCTCCGGCGGCAAGTCGCCGACAAGAAACACGTGCGAGGTGCCATCAGTTCGGTGCAACAGCCGCCACCAAGCTGCCAAACAGAGGCGCACGACACTTGAGATGGCCGCAGCGGCAGGATATCAAGCGTTTTCCGGCATCGCCAACGCATGGCGTGGCGGAGGCCACACGGGGCTCGCGGTTTCAATGCAAAAGGGCGACACGCATTATCTTAGCGTCGAACATATACCACGTCTCCAGGCGTGACGATCTCCGACGACGCGAGCGAACGCTGCCGAAATAACACCGTCCTGGCACAAATTGCTGTCGTTTGGGTGCTGCTGCCATCGGCTGGCAAGGGCAGGCAAAAGCCGCAATTGTGCGCCTCACGCCCAGGCCCGTTTATGCCGCGGGGCTTTGCGCAGCCATCTCGACGAACCAGCGACGGGGAGAGCGCCCGCCCTGCCCGCGTACATGTAGCAGCACGCTCCACTTGCCATCGCCAACTCCGGCGGAAGACAAACAGGAACACCAAGCCTTGCAGCACGAAGTATTGTTGCCATCACAAGCGTTGTCCTCCGCTGCCAGCGCAAGCGGATTCAACCGACCGGATGGCCGTTCTCTCGCCCGGTTACTTACGCAGTGTATGGTTGTGAAGCCCGTCTCTGTTCACCACAAATGTCGCTGCTCCCTTTCGGGCCATAGAGAATCCGCTGGAAACCACCGCCGCCTGGAATCGCTGCACTTCCCGACACGCTGCGGCTCACGCAGGTCTCCACAGCCTCAGCCCCAATGGCGTTCGCATCCTCCGCCGTCGAGACGCTGCGGCCTTCGAAGCCCATGTCGCCCGTCTCCGCCACGCAGCCCAAGCGGCGCGCGGGAGGCGGCCCCTCCTCCGTCAAGGACCGCACCGTCGTGGTCTTCGACTGGGACGACACGCTCTGCCCCAGCTCGTGGCTGCACGCGCAGGACCTGCTGCCCAAATACCGCGGCCACCAAATCTCCGTCACGCCCGCGCAGCGCGAGGTGCTGTCGCTCATCGGTGCGCACGTTGCGCGTCTCCTGCAGAAGGCCGTGGCTTACGGGCCCGTGTTCGTCGTCACCGCCGCCGAGTTCGGCTGGGTCGAGATGTCCTGCGCGCTATACCTGCCGGCCGTGCAGAGCGTGCTGGCGCTCGCCGATGTCCACATCGTCTCCGCGCGCAGCTGGTACGAACAGACGTTCGGCCTGGGCGGCGACTCGGCCTCCTGGAAGCAGGAAGTCATGCAGCTCATCGCGCGCAAGTGCTTCGCAGCAGCTCAGGAAAGCGGCGCCCGCACGTACCGAGAGCCCGACTCGTACTTTAATTTCCTATCAGTCGGCGACTCGATGGCCGAGCGGGACGCGTGCTTCGCCGCCGTGGAGAACGTGCACCGCACTTTTGCCAAGACGCTCAAGTTTGTCGAGCACCCGAATGCCGAGGAGGTCCTGCAGCAGGTAGAGCTCACGCACGACTCGTTGGAGCAGATGTGCGGCTGGGATAACAACCTGGACCTGCGGCTCTCTCGCGCGCAGCTTGCCGAACTCCGGGGGTCGCCCATTTGAGCTGCCGGTCACTGTTAGGATACTCCACTAGGGACTAGACAATTTTTAGACATGCAGCCCCGCGTAGGACGAATACGCCGGGGCAAATTTTTTTATAATATAAGCAACATTAAACAGTCATTCGTTGCCGCATCTTGAAGCGTCGCTGGATGGCAACATGAGCGCAAATCCGCTGGCCGAGCGCCGCCGACTGCGTGTTAAGTGATCGATTGTTGTTGGCTTGCTGCATGTCAATGACTGACGCTTGTATGTCCATGAGTAGAAACTCGAGAATCAGCGACTGGAAGAGGCGGCTCGGCAGCGACAGGGAGAGCTTCAACGGCAACAGGAAGCCGATCGCAAGCGTCTGGCGGATGGTATTGATGTTGAGCTTTGCAGATAGGAATTGGTCGCGTGATGCTCATTCTGCTTTGAGGTTTGCAGAGCGAATTGCTGAAGAGCTTCGGTGTCTGCAAGAGCGCGAGGAGATGCGGAAGAAGAAGAAGGCGGAAGAAGAGCGCATTGCAAACCTCGAGAGCGAGGAGAGACAGGTGATTGCTGGCATCGAGAAGCAGCTGAGACTCGTTGGGGCATTTTGGACTTCTACGCTCCAAATTCCAACTCGAGACGAGGGGGCTCTGCCGATGTGTGCTGCAGTGGTGACTGTGCGAGCTCTAGAGAAGCCGATCCAAGGACTGGAGGACGATATGATCCTTGTTGCGGATAACACTGCCAAGATTCATGCTTTCGATCGAAAGATGAAGAAACTTCTCTTCACCTCCTCGTGGGGAGACGATAAGACTGACAGCCATTCTCTTCGAACGCCCTTGGCAATGGCTGCAACGCGTTGTGGGCGTCTTCTAGGTAAGTGACGAATACTGGTGTCATGAGCTGGTGCTGTGGATCTAATTTTGCTAGTGTGCGAGCAGGAGTGCGCCCGCGTCGCGGTCATCGAGCTGCGAGTAGTATTTCAGTTGTACAGGACGTGCTTACTCGCTAATCAAGTGACCGGGGGTCAGACTTGCGATTTCGATGCATCAGCCGCCCGTACAGGTTTCATTCACGGCAATTCGCAGCTCACACTGCCCCGAGGAATTGCTGTGGATGACTCGGCTGGGGAATTTTATACTACGGACGAGGCAAGCAACTGCATTAGAGTGTACAAACTCCCAACCAATTCCTTAGGCAAAGGCGCCACTCTTGAGCGGACCATTTCAGGATCACGAGCAGCAACCATATTGAAACGACCTACAGGATTGGATCTTTCACATTACCACGTAGTTGCGTGCGATTCAGGAAATTCGTGCCTGGTTGTCTTCACGAAACAGGGGGCATTCGTCAAGGCCATAGGCCGCAAAGGGATGCATGGCGGAGAGTTTTATGACTTGCGCGACATCAAGCTGGCGAACGTCCGAAAGGTATGCTCAGCTAACTGTCTTGTGTACTGACAAAACTCCGGTCGACTCACCTTTGTGTGTATCGTGCATTAGCGCGCAATTACTCGAGGCATGCAGCCTGAAGATGGCGCTGGGGTCTCGAACGAACAGTTTGAAGCTATCGCAGCAGACTGTGGTAACTTTCGTGTACAAATACTCAATGAGCGTGGCGAATTTTTGAGGGAGCTGTCGTTGCTTGGGAGTCGTGAACAGGCAGCATTCCAGCGCAACCAGTTTGCATACTTACGGGCCGAAATCACAAGGGAATATGCAGCGCTGCGTCAGGGTTCGCCTATTTTATCTGGAGAATGTATGGACGGAATATACAGTCTTGCAAATGTGCTGCACCCGATGTGCAAGCTTTACGCTCGCCTCACGTCGTGTCAAATGGAATGGCGCGATAAGCGCTCGCGCTTTCATCATCCGTTTGCGCTTGCGTACGCATCATCGGAAAAGGAGATCGTAGTAGTCGACCGTGAAAATGCAAGTGTGTATACTTACAACTTCGATGCAGCCGGCTGCACATGGCTTGAGCTTCCAAAGAATTCACTCCGAGGTGTTTGCAGTGTGCATACTTGTATCCAGCTCAGTTTTACGCCTAATAATCCTGAAGAGCAAGCAAAAGATCTACCCCAGAAACGGTGGATGTACGTAAGTGACCCGATGGCACACCGAGTGGCCGTGATAGACTCGAACAGCCTGAACTTGCAGTTCTTTATCGGTGCAACTACCTACGGCGATCAAGAGCTTTGCTCCAACGGCTTCCTTCCAGGAGAGCTTAACCACCCGTCGTTTCTTGCAACCTACAGTGTTGGTGATGACAGTGAACGTGCAAGTAAAAAAGGTGACCAGCCTGATCCCCAATTCATGCTGGCGGTGAGCGATAGCGGTAACCATTTTGTATCGCTTTTCAATACGCGCAGTGGTTCATTGTGCGGACGCATTGGAGAGGGCTTCGGACATTCAAACGGCTTCTTCAATTCGCCGCAAGGCGTAGCCATTTGGAAAAATTGTCTTCTTTTCGTATGTGACCAATGCAATCATCGCGTGCAAGTGTTTGACCTACCGACCCGCAGCTTTGTACGTGCTTTTGGTCGAGTGGGCACATCACCAGGGGATTTCAATTTTCCAACAGGGATAGCACTTTGTCCAGCGCTCCCCGAGAATCCAAAATGTAGCTTTGGTCCTCACCGCTCAGATAAAATCGTGGTGGCCGATACTGGTAATTTTCGTGTGCAAGTCCTTGACTTGCATGGTCGAGTGCAAATAGTTCTCGATGCGAGTGTTACGCCATTTGACCAGCCTCTATCTCCTGTTGGGGTCTGGGTACAACAACGCAGCGGATACATACTAGTGAGTGATGTAACGAACTGCTGCGTAGCAATCTTCTCGAACACGGGTGTATTTCTGACAGCATTTGGAGCAACAGGAAATATCGATACACGCTTCGTCCAACCGATGGGTGTGGTCATTGTTTCTCAATACGCGGGTATTGACTTGCTACTAGCCGCTGATGCTGGACGCTGCGATGTCAGTACATTTCAGCTCCGGCTGTGAAATAGACAAACGACAAACAACATCAAATCTATTTTCTTGGGGTTAGTCGCGCAAGTTGATTTCGCTCAACTCAACATCGTCTTCACTGATATCAGGATCCGAGCTCAATCGCTGGATACGAGCCGTTGAAGCTGTTGTTGAAACGAGAGTAGAAGGTGTGGTAGATCCACTAGTGAAATCATCGAGTGGGGTATACTTGTTTCTCCATCGTTTGACCAGCGCGACGACCACAACAATTCCAATGGCGACGTTGGCCGCAACTGCCGCAATCAGCAACACAGTGGTGAGGGTGCTCATTCCACCTCCGTTTTCTGTTGTCCAGACGATTGCGTTGTTGCTCACATTGTTCGTGGCAGAATTGCTTCCACCACCTAGCGTGGAGATGTTGAAGTGATCCTCCAGGTTCGCGACGAACTCTGTTATCACCGGGAAATTGGGAGTGCCTACTCCAGAGACAGCGTCCCAACCAGCAGCAGCACTGAAAGAATCTTCGCAGGGATTGTTGCCGCCACGCGGGGCGCCATTGTTGCCTACAACCATATCATGGAATGCATCCATGTTGTTCTCGGCAAGGTAGTACAGAAGCGGATTAATAAATCCCAGCGGACTTTTCCCCGCGTTTAACCGCACATCGTTCCACAGTGTTACCATGGCACCAAATACAGGCGTGGATGCCGAGGTACCTGACACCGACGAGAGATGGCCACCCATGTAAACGAGGAAGCCTGCGCCTAGAGCTGCAACGTCAGGATAGGCACGACCGCTAGAGTTGAAGAAACCTGGAGTGGTCGGGATATTTCGTGTTGCCAAGTATCTCTCGACAACTTTTCGCTGGTACTCTGGAATCGGGTAAATGTTAGAGAACCCACCGCCAGACGTGATGATTCCACCGTTCTCGACGCTGCAGACCACCTCCTCGTTCGTACGGAAAAAAGGCTTAGCCGCTTGCTGAGCTTTCGTTAGAAGCATCGTAGCGCCGACAGTAGTGATGTAGGGGCTCGAAGATGGCCATTGGGGACCGCTCTGCTTGCACATGCTCTCGACTGGCACCTTTTCAAACTCAGTACGCAGTCCAGTTACACCATCATCGCCACCAGCAATAAGTACTGTGATCCCCCGCAAGCCCATCTTGATGAGAAGCGTGTCTAAGGTACGAGCATAGCCTGTTGAGACGTCGAAAATGTGTTCCTCATCGTCGGAGTAGCTAATGGAGATGACAAGTGGCGGGTTCTCCAGCGCAAGTACATCTTCAGCGAACTCCACAAACGGTTCATCCTCTGACGAGTACGGATTGCTGCCGTTCATGGTCCAGACGAATGTTGAGGCATTGCGACCAATACCCGTGATGTATTGCACGTCCAGCGATGCCTCTGTGCTTGCCATTTCAGGACGGTTGGCTCGACCACCCTTTTCAATAACCTGGGGTGGACTCTCCCCAGGCAAATACTGCGCGTAGAAAGTTTTCAAGTCGTCTGGATTCCACGCCTCGTCGTAGAACGAAGGTACACATTGTGTGCTTGCGGCGTTCGTGACCACAAGGTCATCCGGAATTCCATACGTCTGCCGAATCACTGCCAGCGTGCCGCCTCCCAATCCATTCATCTCCGGTGTCTGCGCAGAAGTTGCTCCAAGCGCCCGCAGTCCCAGCGGATGCGCATTGACACTCAAAAACGACACGATATTTTGCAAGTGCTCTGGAACCGATGCATCCGTCGCCGCTCGCACCAACCTCCGCAGCCTTGACGACGGCACACCCCGCTCCTCGTTTGCTTCATAGTGGTGAATATCTGCTCCTAACAGTCGCTCCATGTGCTTCACCTTCATTGGAACTTTGAACAAATTCGACGTGGCCGAAAAGGTCCCCGCGCTGTTTTCGTGCGCAAAATCTCCGACCCAGCTCCGAACCGCATCTAGCGCGCCATCCGCTGGTCGGGAAAGTTGATCCGTTTGGTGCTGGGCGAGGAATTGGCCGTACGACGCGTGTCTGGAACAAGTAAACCGATGCAAACAGGTGCTGGAAGGTCAGTTTACTTTGATAAGGTTTATCATCAACTCCAGACATGAAGAACCCCTAAAGAGCCCCATCAATTGCAACACGTACGTAGGGTCCGATACACTATAGAACTCCCTTTCCATCGCGCTGAAGTCGACCGGAAGCAGTCCGATGACCAACGGTACGACTTGCTCCGGGTCAGCGCGATCCTGACGAACGTAACGGTCGCTGGAGAAGCTCCCGAAGCGTGCGGACGGGTCCAACATGGTAACAGACGCTGCTCTGGTCAGGGAGCAGAGCGCTAGCGCCGGCGCGAGCAGCCACGAGCCCGCCATTGTGCGTGCAACAGCTCACTCGAGAGTGCTGGACGCGTGCCGCTCGACGACGTAAGTCAGTTGTGCTGGCCCTTTTCTATTGGCAGAGGAGGCATACTTTGTTCAAGATAAAGGGTAAAAACGGAATTAGGTTGGTATACAGTGCTACATGTACCACTTCAATACAAGCGGCACAGTATATAAATAACCTGTCATATCTGCTTTCATTAGAAAGTATAACATCACTTAGTTTAAATTAATTGGATCTAGTATACTTTGTTCCCACGTTAATAGATTTTGTACCAAATCTATCAATTTGAGACGTAGCACTGTACTGACAAGATTCGATAGCATACATGTTGCCTCTGCCAGCAGGGAATACGTGTATTTCAATTCCTCAGAGCTGTGGTAGACGATTGAGCTCTCAGCAGTCTACGATGCATCACTTGTGCGTAAAGGTAAACAGGCAGAGGCTCCATCATATTTGTAGCCTGGTCATCACAAGTCAAACAGCTGAACCATCGAAGACTAGCAATCATGCAGATCCGAATTGTTTAGGAACATACATAGGAACTGCGTGTACATGCACTATCAAGCCCAACCGAAGCATGCACAAAGTTAGAGGACAAACCCGTTTGCCAAAGCAAATTGTATTCGTTGTGGTCTGCCCGACACTCCTTGAAGCTGCTTTTGACGACCCGTGATTGGCTCAATCGGCATTCGTCACCTTCCTCCTGATGCTCAAGTCCGTCTCGTTCGTGCCGCCCGTGTGGGCGTCGGTGCTGCGCCACCCGCCAGCGAAGAAGCTGCGTCTAGGGCACTTCCCCACCCCCATTTTTCCGTTCTCGCCACCCGGTCTACCAGAGGGCGTGCAAATGTTCATCAAACGCGACGACTTCAGTGGCATCGAGACGTCGGGGAACAAGATCCGCAAGCTCGAGTTCCTGCTGGCCGAGGCGCTGGAGCAGCAGGCGGACTGCATCGTCACGTGCGGCGGCGTCCAGAGCAATCACTGCCGAGCCACCGCTGCAGTCGCTAGGATGCTTGGACTCGACTCGTACCTGCTGCTCCGTACCAACAAACCCAAGGAGGACCCGGGACTGGTGGGGAACGTGCTGTTCGACCGGTAAGGAAGGGGTTAATGACAGCAAGTTTGCACCAATGTACTAACTTGCTGTTGTTGCAGTATGCTGGACGCGAACCTCATCCAGATGTCACGTCAAGAGTACGGCAAGTACGGCAGTGAGGCTATGATCAAGGTGCGGCGATAAAGAGAGCTGATTCAAGCTGTCGAGTTTCTGATGGGGTGTCGTGCTTTGCAGCGTACGTGTGATCGATTGAGACAGGAAGGTCGCCGACCGTACGCGATCCCGGTTGGTGGTAGCAATGGTCTGGGCACGTGGGGGTATATCCAAGCCATTGACGAGATCAACAGCCAACTGAAGGTTTGTGCAAGTGCGTTAGACACAGGTGGTGGTGGAATGATTGAGCTATGCCTGTTCTTGGCTGCGTAGGAACACGAGCTTCCGATTACGGACATTGCGTTCGCATGCGGCAGCGGAGGAACCGCGGCGGGTATCGGTCTTGGGTCATACCTGTATGCGAAAGCCCACCCGGACGCAGCCCTGAGCTTTGATTCGAAAGTCCCTGCGCACGCGTACATTGTATGCGATAACGACGAGTACTTCCACGGCCACATCGACGGCCAAATTCTACCAGCGATGGGAGCAGCACCCGATATCTCCTCTCGGCAATTCCTGCAGATCACCAACGCGCAGGGCACGGGCTACGCACGCAGCACTAAGAAAGAGCTCGAGTTCATCTACAGCGTGAGCCGCAAGACGGGTGTGCTCATGGACCCGGTGTACTCTGGGAAGGCACTTTTTCACCTCATTCGGGAGATGAACGAGGCGCCAGAGGTAATGCGGTATCAGTTGCAAATGCAGGGCGGTCAACTTTGGTGTGCTTACTGTCGTGGTTTCGTGTGCATACAGAAGTTTGTGGGGAAGAGTATCTTGTTCATTCACACTGGCGGTCAATTCGGAATGTACGACAAGGTGGACGCGCTGCAGGAGGTCATCCGCCAGGACCAAGTGGAACGTTTTGTGATGGAGTAGGGGTGGTGGTGGCACTGCTCAGGCCAATATCTCGGTAACGCCTTGATGTAGCACTGCAGCAGCAGTAAAGTTGAAATGAATTGTCTTTCCTAGTTGACCTTCACCGTTTTCAGTAACGCCATTGCCAACGAGACTACAGGCAAGCACCTCTAAACGTCAGTGTACCCACTCACCCTAGCGTGCTGCGCGCAATCGGCTGTGAGTCGCTGGTCGGCACATTGCTCCGAAATGGTGACTTGCTGCTCAACATCCTATCAACCGATTACGATTTTGTGCGTTTTGGCGGAGATGGGTGGCGCGTCATACAAAAACCAAGTCATTCATTGGCGTTGAAGTGCCGCCAATGCCCTGTTTCTGCCCTTCTGAACTGCCGAGTGACGCACCTTGAGCGGTCGCACCCCGACGGCAATGACCTTGGCTTCGCTCGCCTCGCCCAGGAGCTCACTTTCCAATTCACCACGATGCTGGCAACCAAGACGTGCGTCTCGACCTTCTCCGTTGCCTTCTCCATCGTTGCTGCCCACTGACGCTCTGCTTCCGTGCTCTACAGACTGCAGACTGCCGAACTCTCGCGTGCCATCGCGAGCCGAAGCGTCCGCTTCGTGAGCTCCGTTACGACCAACGAGACGCCCTACTACGATGTGGTAGTCGCGGGCGGAGGCGTCATGGGCTTCTCGACGGCCTACCACCTCGCTGTTGCCTCCCCCAAGCTGAAGATCGCCGTGGTGGAGAAGGATCCGTGTGTATGTCCTCTCCATGCTGTCGCCATGCAGGTGTGCAGATACTAACGCTATTGTGTTGTCCATGCAGTACAAATACGCGTCAGCCATTCTTTCGGCCGGCGGCATCCGCCACCAGTTCTCGGAGAAGGAGAACATCGAGATGAGTCTCTACGGCACGGAGTTCCTGAGCAATATCGGCACCAACATGAAGGTGGACGGACATGACGCCCCGGACGTGCAGTTTGTCGAAGGTGGCTACATGTTCCTCGCCAGCGAACGCGGCGTGGACGTCCTCAACCAGAACTATGCCACGCAGAGGGCCTCGGGCGCCGACGTGCAGCTGCTGGATCCGGTGGCGCTCAAGAAGCGCTTCCCGTGGATCAACACTGACGGCGTCGAACAGGCCATCTTGGGAATGAAGGACCAGGGATGGTTTGACCCGTGGGCCTTCCTAAACGCCTTGAAGCGCAAGAGTGTGGCTCTTGGTGTGGACGTGCTGGAAGGCGAGGTGAAGCACTTCGACCTGGGCGGCCAGAACCAGATCGAGAAGGTGCACATCGAGGTGCAGAACTCCCCGGAGTGCGGAGATAAGCGTTTTGACTCGGTTGGTGCCGGAGTTGTGGTGAATGCTGCGGGGTGCTGGTCGAGCAAGCTGCTGGAAGCTTGTGGCAGCTTCGACTACCCGGTGAAGCCTCGCAAGCGCTCCATGTTCGCCTACCACTGCGCTGCAGAGGAGATCTGGAACGGCGACGCAGCCACTCCGTTGGTGGTAGACCCGAACGGAGTTTACTTCCGACGTGAAGGTTCTGGCGGTCGATTCGTGTGCGGCTGGTCGCCCGAGCCTGAGGACGACTATGACGGACAGTCCACGGACGAGTTGGACTTCCCCGACCACAACCACTTCGAAGAGCAGATCTGGCCCACCATCGCACACCGCGTTAAGGACTTTGAAGCGATTAAGGTTTTGAGCGCTTGGGCTGGATACTACGACTACAACGTCCTCGACCAGAACGCTATCATCGGAATCCACCCGGACGTTCCGAATATGTACCTTGTCAACGGATTCAGCGGTCACGGCCTGCAGCAGTCCCCTGCCGCGGGCCGCGCGATTTCGGAGCTGATCCTGGACGGAGAGTTCAATACCATCGACTGCTCGCGCTTCAGCTTTGACCGCGTGCGTGCCAACGAGCCGTTCCTAGAGCAGGGGATCGTCTAGTAGCAACAACCATGGCGTCCAATTCACAATAAAATCTATCGATGCGTTAATGTCGATAAATGCACAGAGATGTCTTTGCGTTGGTACCATCTTGTGGTAGCGACCACGCATTGGTTTGAGCAGCTTCGGTGAGCTCCTGCACTTCGGTAAGTCGGGCGTTCACCGAATAAATAACCTGCTTGTACCCGGAAATCTGTTCCTGTCGTAGTCGTACCAACTCCTCGGCGCAGCGCTTTCCATCACGAAACTTCTGGGTGCGCAAAATAAGCTGAGCCTCTCGTTCACGTGCTGATTGCTTGTACTGCACTGCCAGTGTCTCATGCTTGTCGAGCAGCTCGGCAAACTCCGTTTTCAGAGCCAATAGCTCCTCCGTTCGTTCGTCTAACGCCTCGTGAGCCTTGCGAGCTTCTAACACCGCCGCGTCGCGCTCTTTAACGACCGCCTCTTCTCGCTGTCCATGCAACTTGCACTCACTCTTGGCTTCTTGCAACTCCAGCGCAATGCGATGTTGCTCATCGCCCCAGCTTTTCTCCTTCAACCTGTCAATCTCTTGCTTCTCCAACGAACGAGATTTCTCACTCGTCGCAGATGCAAGTTGTTCTTGCAATTTCGCCTTCTCCTCCGTCCTCTTCTGCAGGGTCTCCTCCAGCTTGTCGATTTTTTGCTGATAATCTGCCACTGATTGCTCTACACCCGTCGACGATTGGCGAGCATTCAGCAGCTCCTGCTTGAGCGCCTCCATCTTCACTTGGTGTTCTCGCGCAATCTGTTGCCACAACTCACGCACTCGTTTTGCGTCATTTTCCGTGCGTTGCACGAGCTGGTCCCTGTCCGCCTTGAGCTTAAGCGTCTCTTCAGCTGCCAGGCCAGCATCAGCTAGCGCCAGCTCCTTCTTCTCCAGCTCCTTCTTCCACTTAGTCTCGATCGCCTTGAGCTCCGCCGCCAGCGTCGTGTTCTTCTGTGTCGCTGCGTTCCTGCCCAGCACCGCCATCTTGTGCATAGCCACCTCATCCTCCAGCTCCTTCGCTAGAGTCATGTGCTTGTCGCGGGCCTGTTGGACCGCCTGGGCACTGCGCTGCTGCACGTGGCGCAGCTCCAGCTCTCGCAGCTGTGCCTCGTTCTCCAGCGTGGCTCTGGCCGCGCGTTCCTGTGCCAAGCGACGCGTGAGCTCCTCCACTTCCACGCGCAGCGCATCGCGTTCGTCTTGCAGACGCCGCGTGAGCTCCGGCAAGCTCCTGGACGGCGGAGGCGGCGACGGTGGCGTTGAACCGACCGACGCATCCATTATGATACACTCAGTGCCAAGTTTTGAATTTGAATTGACCAGAATGGGTTTGAGTGAAGTCGATATGGATACAGTTGACTATATTTGAGAGGTGTGTGTGTGATTTATAGCTCCTGATCCGAAACGGTTACGGCGTTGGCAAATGGCGCAGCACCGTGTCAACGCGGGTTACACTGTTGTTGGCAACAATGCGATATCCACGACGGAGAGAGAACATCCGAGACCTTGGTGTGGCGTGCAGACGTGGATCTGTGGACTGAGTGCACTCTCGGGTTTTTTGTTCGGCTACGACCTGTGTGTCATGGTGGTCGCGCTGCCGCTTATCCAGCAGGTGATGGGACTTGTTGTGGCTGCAAATTGTGGTTGATCCTAATGCTAGTTGCATATCGGTACAGGACTTTGGCCTCTCGACAACCTCAGCACAGAGTGTTGTGAGCACGCTTATGCTCGGTGCCGTGATTGGGTCACTAGTCGGCGGAGTCTTCGCCGATTGGTATGGCCGCTATAATAGTGACGACGTGTTTGAAAGAATGCTCTGGGTTCTAAGTTAATGGCTGTGCTGGTCGCGATTTGGCGCAGGATCGGTCGGAAACCGGCCAACTTGATCACTGCCGCGCTCTTCTTAGCTGGTTCGTTGTTCATGACTTTTGCAGGGTCACTGCACACGATACTAGTCGGTCGATTCGTCGCTGGTCTGGCTGTTGGTAGCAGTGGGCCTTGTGTCTCGACGTATGTGGCTGAAATTGCACAGCCGAAGACTCGCGGTGCATTAGTGACAATCAATGAGGTGCGCTCTCGTTTTAAAGCGATTCTGCTGGTTTCACATCGACTAACTGGTTGTGCGCACGAAATTTGTATGTAGGTTATGGTCTGCTTTGGTTGCCTTGTGTCAGTTGTTGTGAGCTCATCACTGCAAGGCAAAGAAAATGGCTGGCGTAAGATGCTTGGCATGACGCTGTTTCCTCCGATCATTCAATTGGTATCCACCTCGCGACGACAAATTCGTATTTAGTCCCATCGATGTCTGATGTGTGGTGCTGGTTGTAGCTTGGGATGCCTTTCCTGCCAGAATCTCCTCGCTGGCTGATATCGGTAATTTTTATGCCTTTCGTTAGTGTTGCTCTGGCTTGCGATCTGACAATTCATGTTGGTCATAGAAATATCGGACCAAGGAAGCTAGTGCCGTCCTGAAGAGGTTGCTATACACCGACGATGCATCACAGCAGATTATCCAAGCTCACCTTACTGTCGGAGTACGTTTGCCCCCTTTTAAATCGGTTTGTTCAAAGTTGATTGCGAGTGCTAATTGCCTGAACGGTGTATGTGCAGACATTTCATCAAAGCTTTTTACACGCAATGAGCGAGCTTGTTACCGACGAGCTCACTCGCAAGTACGTTTTCGCAGTAGTTGAGGCGGCTGCTATGGTCAGACTTATCGATGAGCTGTTCGTGGTTGCAGGCGTGTCGTCTTTTGTGTGACAATTGCGTTCTGCCACATTTTAACTGCAGCGAATGCAATGCTGTACTACTCGAGCTACATTCTAGAAGAGCTACAAGCAGGAAATAACGACCCAGTCTCTGGCCTCAGCAAAGAGATCTGGGTGGGTATTGCCAAACTTGCGGGTGTCTGCTCCGCCGTTGCGGTCGTGGACCGCATCGGTCGTCGTCCACTGCTACTCATCGGAACAAGTCTCATGCTAACCAGCCATTTCATTTTCGCGGTATGCTTCTGGACACTCAGCACGACGCCCTCCGAGGTTGTGCAGACGATCGGTGAATGGAATCTGTACGCGTTTATCTTCGCTTGGAATCTGAGCTGGGCACCGCTGATGTGGGTGGTGTGCTCGGAGATACTCCCCGACGAATTTCGCTCCATCGGAATGGGTCTTACGTTCGGCATGTTCTGGCTTGGCAGCGCACTGGTGAACCAGACGTTGCTTACAGTCTTTCACGCTTTCGGGACTGGAAACGCTTTCCTGCTCTACACAACACTCACTGCGGGGTCGCTTTGCTTCGTCTACTTCAAGGTGCGTGTGTGCCATATCAATGCCGGTAGATGCATGACTAACTTGCTTCATTGCCGTGCAGGTTCCAGAGACAACCGGGCTATCATTCGAGCAGATCGCCATGCTTTTTAACGAGCGGGTGGCACACGTTCCGTTAGATCACCACGCAGCTTAGCATCGATGCTTGATTTGATAAGTACTGTTGTTTATCGACGCCAATACATTTCCCAGCGCTCATTCTGCAGGTGACACAAAATACACAACTACTTGCAAAATGTCACTATTACTCACCTTAGATTTGTATCACCATTTCGATGAAGGCGACGGCAGGCGGGCTTTCGGCGGCTGAGCAGCAGCTCGAGGAGCTCGAGTGCATGATCAGCATGTTTCCTGATGACCAGGAGCTACAGATTGACACGCAGGCTAAGTCTGTGCTCGAGGAATACGTCGCTGAGAGCTACGGAGACACTCACGTATCACGACCAAAATGCCGGATTCAGTACACACTTTACTACCAGGTGATACCATGAATTTTGCAAAAGGAGACTGATGTTTGGTGTTCATAAGAATTATGTGAGCAGGATCTAGCTTTTGGCCGCGAAGTACCGTCATTGACACTCACGTGTCCACCAGGATATCCTGAAGTTGAGCCCATGGCGTTCGAAGTGCAGTGTCCTCAACTTTCACGAGTCGAGATGGAGAAGCTGCACGCCGAGCTGGTCGAGTTAATTTCTGCTGCTTGTGCAGTTCAAGAAGTGGCGGGCCTACAGTTGTACCAGCACATGCAAGAGTTTCTATCTCAAGTGCACATGAATACAAATATCGACGACCAAGAAGCTCTAGTCAGTGCTGCTGAGAATGCATTATCGCCGGTGGTGCTGGGTCGCCGAGCCATTTACTTCCACCACATCATTGCATCTAACAAACGGCGTGTGGTGAAGGAGTGGGCGTTGGAGCTGCAGCTTAGTGGATTTAGCAAGATTGGCTGGCCTGGCGTCGTGATTGTCGAGGGTGCTGAAGATAATGTGCAGGAGTTCGTGCGTCGGTTGCAACATCTTCGCTGGAAACAGATCACCGTGCGAGGTGAGCAGACGGAAGAAATAAGAGAGGGTTGTTCAGGAGGCCTCGAGTCGCTTAGACGTCTACCTCGCGGTTTTCAGGAGTTCCCGGAGAATGGCATGTCTGACTTGGCTGTTGCGTGCCGTTCTGCTGGCCTGGAGGACCTATTCCTCACCACCATGAAAATATACGGGCGATCGGAGGATAAAGATGTAGCTGAGAGTACTACAAAGGAGGGCATGAACAAAGGTAAACGCAATAGACAAAAGTCTGAAACATGAAAAGCGCCCACAGCAAGGGCTCTATGGGAGGGGACTATTTACACTCGTTGCTTCTTGGTCTTTCCACTGACAGCAGTCTTGCCACGCTTCCGCGGCTGTTTCTTGGTCTGCACCTTGGTCTGTACCTCTTCCTCTTCTGCTTCGCCATCACTGTCCGTTTTCTCCACGGCCGACTCACTTTCGGCAACCGGAAGCAAGCTCTTCATAGTCACAATACTGAAGTCCACGAGGTAAGACATCTGAAGCATGCGGTCGATGCGCTGGAAGTGACGTTCGCTGTAAGCAATTAGCGCCTCCACAGTCTTGGAAACTCCATCCAGCGATTTGAGGCGGCTAGGAGGCAGCTCGCGAAGAATCGAGCTTACCAGAACCTGGCACACACTCGTGTTGCGGGCGTTGGTGTTCCAGTCACGCAGCCACTCCATCAACATCGTGAGCTGCTCGTCTTCCAGGCTGAGTACTACTGGCGCAAAAATGTCCTCAGGCGAAAAGTTGTCCGGGTCAATAGGCTTGCCACCTGGGAGCATGGGCTGATCCTTGTGCCGCGGGCCTTCAAGCAGGTCGCGCAGGATTTGAAGCATGCGGTTCGGATGGCTCAGCTCAAATGCGAGCTGCACAGCATCCAGCAACTTGTTGTTGCGAAGGCAGTTGAAGAGTTCCTGCTCCTTCAGCAGCTTGGCGTCGCGGTCATCCTGCTGAGCGCGCTCCTCCTCTTCCGTGAAGTCACGCCAAAGGTTAATGGTAGAATCGGCACCACCACTGACCATCTCGGAGCTGTCCTTCGACACAGCAAGAGCCCAAATCTTATCCTCGTGATTGTCCAGCGTAGCCTCGCACTCGTTGCTCTTGATGGTCCAGAGCTTCACGAGTCCGTCCGCACCCGCCGACAGCAATTGCATACCAGCGCAAGCAAACTGCACGTTCAGCACAGAAGCCGTGTGGCCCTCGAACGTCTTCAAACACGAGAAGTCCTTGGCTGACCACACCTTGACAGTTTTGTCGCCACTGGCAGATGCAAGACACTGGTCAACCGGGGAAAACTCCACAGCCCACACACCACGCTTGTGGCCCCGGCAAACACCAGCCAACGTCAGGAGACGGCCGGCACCCCCGTGCTGCGAGTGCCACACCTTGATAAGCTTATCCTGCGACGCACTAGCAATAAAGCGGTCATTTGGCGAGACCGCAAGGGCGTTCACGTCCTTGTCGTGGGCCTTAACAGCGCCCAAAGTGGAAATCGACAGCTCCGTGGGTGCAGGCTTCGCAGGTGTAGCGTAGAAGCCAGCGAGCGGCTGAAGGCTCCACATCTTCAGAGTTTTGTCCGAGCTACCAGTCACAAAGAAGGCAGCACCTGTAGCAAAGCTGGAAGCGCGCTGCGAAATAGCAACAGCACCAAGAGCCTCCGTGTGCCCCGAGCAAGTAGCCACACAGCGCGGCAGAGTCTTGCTTGTCTTCTTCCCACCAGTAGGCCTCAGATCCCAAAGCCGAGCGGCCCTGTCCTTTGAAGCACTCACAAGCCATCGTCCATCTGGAGAAACCGAAAGTGCCATCACAATATCCGTGTGCCCCGAGAGGAGATCGCAAGACAGCGTGTTGCGGTTCAAAAGACGGATTTGTTCGCTGTTCGTGGCCACCGCAATCAAATCCGAAGGCGCTCCGCTAGCATCAGCCGCCGGAATGTACTTGAGGTTAAGAATGTCGTCGTTGTAGCCGATAATCTGCGTGCGTCGGGACAACTTTTCATCAAACACCAGGAAGTTCTGCTCCGAAGACACAACTACCACCTCGCTGCGGGCAGCACTCAGCAGCAGATCCGTGTACGTAAGAGCCGCCGAGGCATTTGACTTCTGCGTGAATACCGTTTCGCAAGCGCTACCGCTGCTGCGCCACATCCGAAGCGTACCCATCTCTCCAGCAGTCAGGAAGTAGATCGCTTTGTTATCCTGAGATTTTCCAGACGCGTTCGTGACGCACTTAAACGTGGATGGCACCACTACGAGCCCTTCAATAGCTTCGTGCACCAGCACCGTCTTGCTGAGCTTGTTGTCCCTCAAGTCCCAGAAGTTGACCACCTTATCACGTCCAGCAGAAAGCATGGTGTAGCCATCTTCTGAGAATGCCACACTGGTGACGAGACTCATGTGGTCCTGGATGCATGCCACCTGCTTCTGCGTGTACAAGTCCCAAACGCGCACCGTGGCATCGTCACTAGCCGACACGAGCGTCAGTCGCGCAGCGTCCGGATGGAACTGCACGAGAGTCACGATACCGGAGTGGCCGCGGAAGTTGTGCGTGCAGAAGCCTTTATCCACGTCAAACACCTTGACCGTGCGGTCGCTGCCTCCGGTAGCCAGCAGTGTGCCCGACGGGTCGAAACCCATTGCCAGCACGGGCGTATCGTGTGCCTTGATCGTGCGGACGCACTTGAAGGTGTCCAGGTCCCACACACGCAGCAACAGGTTGCGGCCGGCCGTCACGAGTTGGTTCTTCTTGCCTGGGCGCACGGCGAACACCACGAAGGACTCCTTGGCCTCCTCGTCCTCCACATCTTGCTGCAGAGTGCGCTGCAGCTCTCCGGTCTTAGCATCCACGATGGCCACGTCGTCGTGCAGCATGCAGGCAATGAGCGCCTTGGGCTCCGAGTCGGGGCCGGCGCGGCCATGGAAGAGCTCCACTTTGCCGCCTGTGTACACACCCGCGTGCGTCTTGACAGTTCGCCAGTTCTTGGAGAGTCCTGAGTGGCTCGAGTAGCTGCCGGGAGCACCGGCAGCAGCCTGCGCAGCGTCCGTCATGATGTCGGGCGGAAGGTTATGGTGTGCGGCACTTCCAGTGGAATTTGACTGGAGTACAGGGGGTACTGAAATAATAGTTGTTTTTACGTGGCACACATGAACGTTTACTTATTTCGGTGTTCGACACATGGCTACATGGTGCTGCCTTCATCAATCCAATCGTGACGGAGCCTGTTTCGCGTCTTGCTGTCGCGAAGCTGAAGTTGTGGTCCGGCTGGACAGTTGCCTGCCTTCGTGTTCTGATTCTCGAGCCTATTTTTGGTGAAGGACGATAACCTGCCCGCTCTTGACGATAACCCGTCTGCTCTTGCTCACTTAAAAGACTTGCTGCGCTCAGCTGCTGTTCGTTGTGTTCAGCAACTCCAAATTTGCCTGCGTTCGTTGAGCTATCGACAAAACGAACAAGCTGCTTGCGAGTCTTGCTGGCAAGTGAAACGAATTGGTTGAGTCATATGGGGCTTTACTTGAGCTGCGCGTGCAATTCTGTGTATGCGACGCCGGACGACCGAAGGTCGCGCAAGCTCACGCGCGGGCAAATACTGGTCGTGAACAAGTACCTGCCGAGTTTCCCGTACTACACAACCTCCACCGCAAGTCACAGAATGACTGCAGCCGCCTTCTGGAATGAAGCATTCTTTGAAGTCGGTCCGCCGTCAACCAACAGTAAAAGAAGCACCAATAACTCGCAGAGCAGCACGCGCATCACTCAGCTCTACGACACATTCTACGCGTTCCTGGATCACAATTCGCCAGCTCTCAAGCCAATCTTCCGGTCTTCGATGGTTGTGCGTAGCAAGGTGCTGGTTCATATCAGCGCTGGCTTGCGGACTATTCTCGTTGGAGACAACATGGTGGAGCGCGTGGAGAATCTGACGCACACGCATCTGCGTTTTGGCGTCAAGATGAACCACTACGATCCGCTGGGTGTTGCTCTCTTATTTGCCATGAAGGAGTGCTCCGGTGCGTTGTGGACGCCTGAAGTAGACGAGGCCTGGCGCCGACTGTACGCTCACTGTTGCGTCATCCTACTTGACGCTCACCGGCGTACAATGGACCAGCACTCGGCCAAGAGTCGCGAGATATCCAAGGCGGGAGATAGCCCCAACATCAACGACCTCCAGTCCAATTTACGCCCGCCATCGATCAAAGAGAACTCAATCGCTCCAGCCAGCATAACGTCAGGTAACAGTGTCCGGATGAATGAATCAGCATAGTCTGGTACATGTAGCCAAAGCAACAATAAAACGTACGTATATGTTGTGAGCCTTTCCTATCCGGATAGGTACAGTACCGGATAACTGAATGATTGTCATAATTGATCGGTTTGGAGAGGTTTTGAGCTTTCATCGCACAATTTGTTTGACAACCATGGAGACAGAGACGCATACTGCCGTGAAAGCTGGCGACGTGGCCAAGCTGCAGAAGCTTCTGGAGAGCGGCGTCGATCTGTACACCAAGGACGAGGATGAGCGAACGCCGCTGCATTGGGCCTGCGCCACGGGCCGCCTGGACGTCGCCGAGTTCCTCCTGGAGCACACGCAGGCTGCTGTCAACGTGCAGGACGACGCCGGGTGGACGTCACTCATGAGCGCCACCTCTGCGGGCCATGGAAACATCGTCGGTCTGCTGCTGAGCAAGTGAGTAGATCTTTGGATGCACACAATTAATTGAGCTAACAATCTTTTCCTCCTTTTGCAGAGGTGCCGATGCGAACGTTCCTAATGGGAATGGGCAGATCCCGTTGCACTACCACAGAGGTAGATTGAGTAGAAGGGCGGTAGAGCGTGCTGAGAGCAATGGATCGAGTCTCACTGAGTTTTTGGTGGTGTACAGGACGGCAAGAGATCGCCGAGTTACTGTTGGACTACACGCGGGATGTCAACCAGGCGGTGAGTACAAGTTCCGTGGATTTAACCTCTATCTATGTGCTAAGTGTTGTTGCGCGGAGTGATACGTTACAGGATAATACCGGGAGTACACCGCTGATGCGGGCTATGGGAGGCAAGCCGAGTCCGGGTTCGTGTGACGGTCTGTTGTCGTTGTAGCTACATCTAGCTTTATTGATATCGCTGGGTGTATTTTAGTTATTATCGCTCTCCTTCTTGACCACGGCGCTAGGGTCAATACTCGTGACGTAGGTGGAAACACCCCGTTGCACTTGGCTATCAGCGAAGGCTACGAGGATATCGCGCGTTTCTTGCTGGAGAATGGAGCCAACCCGAACGCGAAGAATAAGGACGAACAGCGATGTGTGGATTTGGCGAAGCCTGCATTCCGAGCAGAGATTCAAATGCTCGTGACAAAGAAGAAGGGAGGCGGCCACACATGATTGGAATTTAGTGCGTAGAAGATATGGTCGATTCAATTCGGTTCAAGGACACCAGAAAGAAACAAATGGAGTATCTCTATTGTTTGTTACGCTTCATCTCTACGCTGCCGACGATTTTAATTGCTGACTTGTTCTGTTGTTGAATGAGCTCTGCCCATGTTGCTCAGCGCATTAGTCGTCGTCTGATCCGCTAAGGTCGAGATCTGGAATGTTGACCAAGATGAGGATGGAGGCGTGGCAGTAGATGCGTTTCCATGCGTTTTCAATGGTCTCATTCCAGTCTTCCCCACAAGTGAGCCGCATACCTTGGATAAGTGAATCGCCAAGCGGGTCAAAGTCTTCTGGTTTCACGCCGATCTTGAGATGTACTAGTGCGAGGTTTATCACCTTCTGCACCAGATCTTCTGACGATAACAACGACTTCATACCGCTGCTGATGTGTACGATCACACGACTTTGAATCTGAACCGATGCTTGGAACAGGGGCTTCATGTGCGGGTAATGCTCGAAAAGGTACTTGTAGAAGTTTTCGTACAGGAGCCCGATTTTGGTGCCGGAGCCGACAGCATGGTGTGCGTCTGTGTGAATATTTTCCTTGAAGACTCGCTCCCAGTGATCAAATGCTACAAGTCGATCATCATTGTCAGACGGATCTGTGATCGGAAAGTGGGGCATGTAGCGCTTGATGATGCGGCAGTATTGTTTGGAGAACTTGGGGCGACTTGGTGTGCCGTGATGGCCTCCAAAACTAGCGCCAACGCCCATTCTCGCTCTCTGTTCCGCGTGTTCTTTTGCAATACGGATACAGTAGCAAATGAATCAACTTGTTATCCCACGTGTTTGTTTCAATAATGGTTGAAGACTCCAACGACTCCTCCACATCTGTCCAGACATGATTCAAGTTCAACGCCAACCAAAGTTTATAGCTAAGAGAAACTGTAAGTGTGCCAGCAGCAAAAATAAATCTTAACAGGGTAGCGAAAAGTACCGGTTGCTGACCAACTCGTCCTTGAAGTTGCTGAGTCATCCGATTTTGAAGTGCGCTTTAATATCATACTTCGAAGTACTGTATATGTATTGTGCCTTTCTGCCAAAACGCCCTCCGTTTTAAGGTCCTACGTAGGAGGAGGGGTCTTACGAAAGCTCTCCTAACTGACCTGGTGATAGCCACTAAAAATTGCCTTAACCCTAATTTGAAAAACAGGACTGTTCATTACGTGCACATGCACTCCAACGGCTTGTGTGTCGTGGGTGTGGCGGCCTCCCACCCGCTCAGTGGTGAAATATGACCTAAAACAAATTGAAATTTAAGAATGCAG
>AWVV02005484.1:0-30784 GCA_000500205.2 Phytophthora lateralis | reverse complement strand
CCCCAGTTGTTGAGTATCTCCGTCTTCCTTCCCCACGTCGCTCGAGTCTTGAGGGGTCACCGGTAAATCTGGAAGTGGTCGGTGGGTAAGAGATCAACAAAAAGAGACCGGCATGTACCCAAATCTCAGTCATACTTCACCGCAGCATAAGAGTCCCGCAGTTCAAGCAACGTTGGCGATCATATGCAGCATCTTCTTGATGCGTATTTCCCCGCTCCAGTTCCTCTGTGACTTTATCGTCATCCGGCAGCCACTCGACGCCTTTCGTGGCGATCCACAACTCGTTCGCATGTTTTATTCAGCTTGAGCAGACAAACGCCACTTTGAATTATTCTCTTCATTTTCAAAATTTTCAAAAACGAGCACAACCTTATTTTCTAAGCACGAGCATCACTGTGCTTCCATCATTACTTGAAGGTCTCTAAATAGCTTTCATGGTCTTCTCCATCATTTTCCAACCTCGTAGTTGCCAGTGACAATGACGTCTACGTTCGCTATGAGTCCGATCCAGCATCCACGGGCCAGATTCTCGGGAACGGGGCCCATTGACCCACTCGCTATCGGAGCAGCCCGGAGACGACGAAAAGAGACTGTGAACGAACGAGTGGAGCATATTTTGAGAGGAGCATTGCAAGACGCTGAGGAAGAAGCGCTGCAAGACCGAGAAGGCGACCCCGAAACGCGTGGGCGAGCATTGCAGCGGTCCCGTCAATTGGCTTCTCTGTACACAACGTCGACGGATAGCAAGTTCCTTCACTCTCGAGCCAAACGAGATGCATCAATCCAGCGGTGCAAAGAGGTGCAGGCAAAACGAGACTCCGAGTCGTCTGTAGGACGTGCCAGGTCAAGAGTGGGGTCAGATTACACAGCAAGTGTGATCGGAGAGGGTAACGAGAGCGAAGAAAGCGACGACGACACCGTATCGCAATGTCGGTTAGTGCTGGCATCGCCCATCAAGCCGAGTCTGAGTTGGGGTGGAGTGTCTTCTCCATCCCCAGTCTCCCCAATCTCAATGGCAAAGCCAGCAAAACCATGGTACGGCTGTACTGCAGCAACGTTGAAGGAGCAGATACCTCCGGGCATCACGCTTGATGCTAAACTGCGTCGATATGGAGCCCGCGGCACAGCGAAGCTTATGCACGGGTGGCGATCTCAAGAAGCGTTGGAACCGCTATCTCCCACGCCGCCGGTTGCATCTGTCGATGCATTTGTGTCGGGGCTGAGCGGTTCACCTTCCTTGTGGCCACCTGAAGCCTTCCACCCGACCGGGTCCAACCTACGGGTTACGATGACGCGCTGTCCTTCGTCTCCAATCGCAGTCTCTGTGGAAGCTCCTACCTCAGTTGATGATCAGAGCTCCAATCGAGTGGAACACTGTCAAACGCACACGGAGACGCAAAAAGGGTTACAGCAAATGGCAAGCCAAACGCTTCGAAGATCCTACAAACGAGAAGTGCAGGTCGAACGGGAGGAGCGCTTGCAAAACCAGCGAGATCTCGCTCAGTGGCAAAGCCGCACTCTTCATTTTGTTCCGTCCTCTGAGCTCGCTGCGCATCGAGAACAACAAAAAGGGGACCCGCATCTTCGCCATCGACGTACCCAAGCCTCGGTCATAGTGCAGACACCGGGGTATTCGCCTGAGAAGCAGCGCAGCAAAGAGTCCAGAGACTTGAAGAGCAAGCGGTTCAAACTGCGTTGGCGCTCGTTTTCAAAGTTACTTGACGCTATGCGACGAACGCCTTGTCGAAGGCCTGTGCTGCAAGATATGGAGAAATTATTCGCCTTGTCCAGGGAGCTGTGCGCGCTCAATGCACTCGGAACGTGCATGCTCTCGCGAGCTCAATTCACGCTACTCCTCACGAGGGAGTTCCCTTTGTGTGCTGCCAAGCACGTGAATCGCTTGTACTCGTCGTACGACTGGCAAATCCGCGATTCGGTAGATGCTCGATTCGTTTTTGGGACGATGAGAGCAATGCGCGTGCAACAAGGTGAGCCGGTAGAGCTTATCTGCAGCACGCTCTGTGATTTTGACGACACCACCGCCACCAACACTAAAGTTTCAGATGACAAGGCTGTGGTCTCGAACGCTGATTGTTTAGCGAAGGCTCTGTCGCTTTGTTGTACCAGCGATGAGGAAGAGCTTGAAATGGAGAGCAGAGCCGACGTCATTTGGACCAAGACACTTGCCTGGCAACGACAAATTCTGTCGCGACGTCTGCGCGGCGGTGTCCGACTCAATGTTTGGAAAGCATCGGGGACGTCGTTTTCACAGGTCTCAAACGGTGATAACTGCAGCCAAGACGCCGACGTAGTGAGCAAAACAGGAGACGGTGAGACCAAGGAAGACGATGGCGAGGAGGACGTAGAAGACAGCAAGGAGGAACTTCCTGAGCTCAGCCAACTAGTCGATGAATCTCGCGTACCCGTGCGGCGTATCCGCGAGTCCCTCAAACGAGAGCGAGAGACGCTGACAATCTTCACTCAACAACTCCTCCAACGCAGGCACGAGTGTCTTGTTGGTGCCAGCACGAGTTCTCCGAGGCAGTAATCGAACGTGTTTTGGTTGCACGAATCAGCATCTTTTCACTCGACGATTGATCTTTGCAAAGAGAGTGCAATTTTCTTGAGAAATGGGCGCGAAGACTTACCTGCCATATTTGGCATGCGTAGTACCTGGGGTGCCGAGTGCGAGCACCAGAGAAGTAGACATAACAAACACTAACTGCTACGGTTCTTTATGTCACTAATCAAAAAGAGTGACGACACGTCAAGAAAAAAATCTGCTTGAAACTGGCAGGAAGCGTGCGGGTGGTCGCCATTTCAAGGTCAAAGGCTCACTTGGCGTCGACAAGACCTACCGAACCAGAAGCTCCCAGTAGCTGGACGTCAGCATAACAGATGCAGCTCTTTATCCGCTCGGTGCGTGGGCTGCAGCGCCTCGTTCTGCCCGACGCGAATCCCCTGACCAAATGAAAAAAAAAAAACGTCCGTGTGTGACGTGTGCAGGACGCAGGACACACGCTCACCGTAGCGGTGGCCGACCCGCGGGCCAAAGTTTGCGAGCTCCTGTCACTCGTGGAGGCCAAGCAGCAGCAGAGCAGTCGCTCCGACCAGTACCTGAACTACGGGGGCGTGCCGTTGCGCGCGTCGCGGTCGCTCACAGACTACGGCATCCAGAACCACGCGACGCTGGAGCTGTCGCGACGACTACGCGGCGGCTGCTTCGGCTTCTCAATCATGTTGTGGATCCTTATCTTCATCTGCTGTTTGGTCAGCGTCTGCACATGCGGCCTGTCGCTGCCAGTGACGCTGTGTCTGCTGCCTCCTGCACTGCTACTGCCGCTCTGCTGTCTTTAAACAGACTGTCAATTAGGATGGACACAGAGGAACCCGTTTTTGAGGCAGAAACTAGCAACAGCAATAAAAAGTCACGTCGTCTTCAAGTGTAAAGGGCTCTGCATTGCTCTGTGTAGACAGAGACTGGCGGCTCTACTTGCGGGGGCCGGGGCGTCGACCGCCCTTGGCCTTGCTGCTCTTCTTCTTCTTCTGGTCCTCGCTCTTCTTGCTCAGCGCCTGCACTTTGCCCAGCAGCGGCGAGTTCTTGAGGATGTCCGGCAGGATTACGAGCTTGATCTGTGACCCACGCACATACACGAGCTCGAGCTTGGACTTCTGGCCGTCGCGCTGCGTGAGCACCACGTCGCTAAGCTGGCAGTTCATGCTGTCTTCGCTCTCCTCCAGGTGGCCGCGGTACACCTCGCCGTTCTTGAGCTCCACGGTCACAGTGCGGCCCTCGCCCTCGTGCAGCAGCGAGATAGGCACCCCCACGGTCTTGGACATGGCTGTATCGGCGGCTGGTGCTGGAGGTGCGGGATTTTCGACACTGTCAAAAATGAGTCACACAAGTGAAATGGGATATTTTAGTGACTTTACCAACATTACCTGTTACCGGTATTATAATTTTTGGTTGGAAGCTTATGTTGCGTTAGAATAATTGAAGTTGCTATGTTGCGACAAAGGGAAACTCGCTCTGATTGTGATTTTCGCTGCTCGCATGGTATCACGTGCACGATTGCGCGGGGCCAACATGAGAAGCACATTAACAGGCGGAGGAACTTGCGGGGCACCAGGCGCGACACTTTTGGCCACGAAAGAAGTAGTAGAGGTAGTTAGTGAGAAGAAATGCCTCGACGGTGGTGCAGCGTTCGCCGTCGTACGAGTCGTACACGACGTCGCCGTAGCCGTGGAATAGCTTCTTGGACGGAGTGCCGATGCAGTTCCTCTCAAACGATGTCGCTGGCCAAGTCTCGCTAGTACGATAAAGTCTCGAAAGCAATGTATTGGTACCTACCACTACAGCAGCAAGGCTGGCAAAGTACTCCTTGGACTTGGAAGTTCTGGTGACAAATTTGCCGTACACTACTTACAAAGAAATCGGGCTGGGGCACCCCTCCGTCCAGCCCCAGTGGCACCATGGCAGGCACAACGTCCACCTGGGGAACTCGTTGCTTATGTCTTGCGAGGTGCGTGTCCTGCTGACTCGCGAACAGCATGTGCAAGCGTCACCGAGAGCGTAGAAATTCGAGTACAAGGTTCTTGATGAGCTTAGTCATGGAGTTGAAGTCACCGCACAGCAGCTGAATATCTGACACCAATTCCGTAGCACGTAGACGATTCCGATGAAGCAACCTAATAACAACTTCAGGCGCTCGACGACTGAAAAACTGATGGCGGAGCTACGTCAGTAGATCGAGAGTGCTGGCAGTATCCTCATTGTTGTTGGTGGCGCTACTGGCGCTGGAGTGGCTGACGAGATCAAGTCAAATTCCCGAACAAGGCTGTAACGATCGTCGAAGGCAAGGACAAGTTGCCAACGTGCGTGAGAAGGTCCGAACATCTTGAAGCGCAAGGACGCGTATGTGATCCTGGGAGAGTGTCTGACGGAGAGGCTGTCGGGCAACAGCTTTCAGCGTCGCACGCTGCGCACCAACATTGGCAGCTGTGGCCTTCATCACCAATCTCCAGGGTAAAAAGCATGACGCTCAGTGTATGTACGGTAAACCTCCACGGCACGTTATCGTCTGACAGCAACGACAACTGTGTGTCTCTGGGATTGGTCCATGCTGCCTTTCGAATGGCCCACGACCGGCGCATATACATGTAGAGCACTACGCGGCAGTCCGAGCACATCATGTCTTGGCATCGGGTGGTGACTTGCTGATGGAGGTCACAAAAATGAGCGTTGGCCTAGTCAACCTCGGCGCGAGAGCTGGTATCAGCTCACGGACATGGATCGACGACGAACCAGCGCCAAGCAACAATGGATCGAGTGCGCGATCTCACAGGCCCGCTCTCGGCTTCCGCTGCGGCTGACGAGTGGTTCTGATACTTTTTCCACCGTCGTCGCAGCTGACTTGGACACCTCGAAACTCAAGAGCTGGAGAGCTGTCGGTCGGTGTCATCCACTGAAAATACGCACCACTCCGTCTGCAACCGGAACGAACGCAGATACCCTCGGCCCGCGGCCGGCGAATTTCTCACGTACATATATTTCCATCGGAAGCCCCGCTGTCTGCCATCCTACGCTCGTTACTACTGCCTACATCCAAGGAATAGGAAGAGATAGCACTTCGTCCGTGCAGTTCCATTTGCTGTTGTTGGCTCTGATGAACCGTACTGCTCTAGAGGAGACTGGCATGAGCCGGAGTAACTTGACTGCAACGTGCGGCCCGATAGTGTACACATTCGCGGGTTGAGCCTTTGTTCTTGAATTCTTCAGGCCGCTTGTACGTGGACTTCTCCGCCGTGCGTGGTCCATTCGACTATGTCGAGGCTGGAGGGTTGTGTCATTTTGCTGAGTATTGTCTTGGTCGCTTACTTGATGTGCGTGTGTTGGTAGTTGTACGTTCTATCCGTCTATTCCACCCGCGTCTCCGGGATCCGCTCGAAGCGCCGGTTGTTGGAGGCGCCACAGCTCATATTCTTGGGAGGTCCGATGTGGATGGATCCGCGGTAGCTTCCTCCGGCAAAGTTGTTCTGCGGCATGCCCACTTGCGCCCGTCGCTCACGCGCGCAAATGTAATGGCCGGCAAGTCCGTCGGCTGGGATCAAGTAGCCCAGCGTGACCGTGCGTCGCGGGCCCTCACGCACTGACGGCAGGCCCTGCACCGGCAGCACGGGGTCGATCTGGAAGCTCTCGTCGTTGGAGATGAGCACCAACTCGATGTTGAACATGCTGGCCACCGCGTACAGTTCCGCAGTGGTCGCCTGCTCGTCCGGCGTGTCCCTAAACGTCTCGTACCGTTCGCGCACGTCCTCTTCGTCCTGCATGAGGAAACCTGAGAGCTCCTTAATGTGATCCAACGCATACTCCATGAGCTTGACACGCAAAAACTGCGCGGCTGCAACCCGCCGGGGCGCCATCCCGTCCGCCGCGCCCACATTGACCACCGTCATCCCCGCCGGGTAGTCGCGCAGACACTGTAGCGGGTACATCTCGTACACGATGCAGTGCAGCAGACACGAGCCGTCGGGGGGCATCCCCACGCCCACGAGCCCCAGCTGCACGAGCTGATCCTCCATCTTGGCACGCTGCATATCCAGCTCCGGAGTGATGATGTCGGGCGCTGTCATGGCCATCATGGACCCTCTCGAGACGGACGTCATGGACGCTCGCCCCGTCGTATCTGAGACCGTGGACGACGCCGGGAACCAGCTGCCTCTGGACGATCCCGGGCCCATGGAACCCCCAAAGGAGCTGCCGGCAAAGGATCCTCTGCTACTGCTAGCGAAGCTCGTACGAGGCCCCATCTGAGGCACCGTGTGCCTCGCAAAGCTCTGACTACCGACAAAACCCGTGCCGGACCATCGATAGTCACTGGCGTTCGAAGCAAAGGACGAGACTGTGGAGCTACTGGACACCGAACGGAAATCATCATCGTCGTCCCCCATGACACTGGCTGTAGCTTGCACCACCGCAGGGGATGCCAAAATGGACGACGAAGGCCGCAAATTGATGTCCTGCTGGTCGTAGTCGGCGTTGGCGCCGAAGCCCGAGTTGAAGCCCACGAAGCTCTTGAGCGTCTGGCTGCTCACAGCCCCCAGGTGGAAGGCCACGAGCTGCGGCTTGTGCGTGACGACGTTGACGTAGTTGTCGAGCTCCCGGGCGCGCGCTCCAAGGAACTCAGGGCTCTTGTCGACGCGGAACAGCGCCTTGCGCCGGTACAGCGGCGGGAACTTGACGCCCTTCATGAGCGCTGCGCTGCGCTTACGCAGCTGCTCGTCCAGCTTGCGGAAGGCTGAGAAGCTGCGCCAGATGTGCCAGCTCGTGCGCCCCGTAGCGTGCGCGCGCGACGAGTAGAAGGAGAGCTGCACGACCACTTTGTACTCGGCCTTCTTGCTCGAGAGGCGGTAGTCGTCCACCGAGACGGCGCACACGTAGTCGCCCTGGATGTCGTCGGGCGTCATGGTCAGGTACGCCATGCGGAGGCCTGGAGGGAGGAGGGGGAGTGACGGACTGGTACTCGGACTCTGGCTTGACGACGATCGCAAGTCGGAGTTTCGAGACGACGCCACAAAACCAGCCAGGCGTTGTTCCTACCTGCGATTTGGTACAGTGTACCGGTCCGTACCACGTCAAGCCGAGACTAGGGGATTCCTATACAAAAAAAACGAGTACGGAAATTTTTGTACTTGATAGCGGCGACCTTGCTATCAAGTTGTAGTGGCAAGGTGCATTTCCGCATCTAGCGTAAGTTGGTGCTGGTTGATGGAGTCATTTACGGCCGATGGATTCTTCTTTGGGCGCAGTTACGTGGCTCGATAGGAGAGGCGCAGTGACGTGCGCACAGACACTTGACACTTGGCGCGGTTGGGGATGGCTACGCTTTACCCCAGCAGCGCCAATGCAATGCAGCTGCTTTCGTTGCGGGTGGCAAGATCGCTCGTGACTCACTTGGATACGTGGAGCACCGCGCGCCGATTGTGCGCCCGTGGGGCAATGGGCTCCATCCATATTATACTGGAGACCTTGCTTCGTTGTCTTGCTTCTTCGAGGCGCAACCGTCGATGCAACGGTAGTCAGCGCCTGCGTACATGTAACGGCTGATAACTCAACTACTTCCTGGTAGTCATGACGGTATTGCCTCGAAATGTAGCCATCTCCGAATCCAATGGAGACCGTCGAGGCGCAGAAGCTGCTCGCGGAGCTCCAAGCGGCGCAGGAGGAGCACGCGCGCGCTCTCGTCGCTGCCAATCAAATGCGCGACACACTGGACCGTACCCGGAAGGAGTACGAGGACGCGCGCACCGCGGAGAAGGCTGGCGAGGACGAGCTGGCCAAGGCAGCGGAGGCGCTGGCTCTTGGACTGCAGAGTCTCGACGTGGCTGCCAAGGAGGACGCGCCACAGCCGACAATCGTAGACTCCTTGGTGGAATATCACGCCAACATCGGCTGCTACCAGTGCTATTTGTTCCTAGACAGCCACAAAGACGGCGAGAAGCTGAAGGATGCGACGTCGGAGCTGGACGTCAAGAAGCTCAGCGTTCGAGTGGAATTCCCACGTGTAGTAGTCACGTATAGAACCAGTGACAGTGCAAAGGATGAGGCAATTGTCTGGTACACGGAGATCGAGAGAAACGTGGACGTCTCGCAGTGTGTGGTGGAAGAGAAGGGAGATCACTGGTACCTGCGATTGCCGATCCGACCGACTGACAAGCAGCCGCTGGGCGGATTCTCGTCATTTACGCAGGTGTCTCCTGTCGAGCTCCGACCGGAGAGCTACGTGTCTGTTAGTTGTCGAGGATGCAATGAATTGCTGCTTGGTGGAGAGGAGAGCGCGGGTATTGAGAAGGTTTTGCCGCTGCCGTCCGCCAACTGGATGGACATGTTCGATTTCTGGGGAGCTGGTATTGGCGCCTTTGAACATATTCCGAGGGATGATATCCATGCCCAGCGACGACGTGTGCTTGTTGGCGAGTCGTATGTGCTTCTGCACGCTGGTGATTTAGTGGCTGGCGCGACGGTGGCCGATCATGAGGACAAGGCGGCGGTCGCACCCGGAGATAATGCGAAGGAAGAGCGCGAGTGGGTACCATTGGAATGTACTGCGTGCTCAGAGCGGGTCGGCTTGTGCAGCGTGGAGCAGCCGGACACTGTCCGTCTGCACAAACATTTGATCAGTGCTCATTCGTTCTCTAAAGCGAAGACTGATGCTGAAGGAAACTGCAGCAAGCAAGAGCTAGAGGAGAATATGTTCGGCAAGTATACCATCGACAGCATTCTGAGTGCCAAGCTGCTGGAGATGGCGGATTCAGACGGCATTTTCCGGTTCATCTTGACGTCGTCGGGAGGCAAGCGCGATCATGATCTACACTGTAGTGCTGCTCCAGCTTCACCTGCTGACGCGCCTTCCACGGAACTGCAACTGCAACTATTGAGCTGGGAGACGATGATCAAGCGAAAAGACTTCAACCAGTTCAGTCGCGTACTGAAGGTGCTGTATGCTCCTCGTCAACCGATTCCGGGGCTTTTACCTTCGCAGGAAGTAGCACTGCCGACAGCAATGTGCCTGGCCATCGCTCAGCGACTTGAATCCAGCTCGACGCTGCTGCCATCGTCGCTGCGCGCGTTCAACCGGATGCAAGTTGGCTACCTCTTCGCTTGAGGAAGCTCGAACCACCGTACAAGATGTCAGATCCAATGTCAAATGCAAAAACTAACTGTATTATTCCTACACGTCAGCACGACGCGATCCGCAAGCGATTACTTGCTGGGTGCCCAGTAGTCCATGATGTCAAGTGCCACCTCGCAGCTCTCCCGCACGACCTGGACGTCGTCCTTGAGGTACTGCTTGAGGATGTCCTCGCACTCGGTCGTGCCAATGGCTCCCAGCGCCTCGGCCGCCTCGTGCCGCACCATGCGGTGCTCACTGTCATCTAACAGCACCTTCTTGAGCGCCGGCACAAGCACGGGGTTCTCCATCTGACCCATGACGTACGCCACCTCGTGCTTGAAGAGCGCGTTCGGGTCGCTGAAGGCTTCGGCCAGCGCCAGCGCCGCCTCCTCCGTGTTGCGGTTCCGCAGCGAGAACATGGCGCGGTACTTGGCGAACATGTCACCGTCGTGGTCCAGCAGCACTTTGCGCAGCTCAGCGGTAGTCACGTCCTTCTCGGCGGCCGGAGCCGGGTCCTCCGACAGGTACGGGTTGCGGTCTACCTCACCCTCGGCGACCTTTCCCTGGGCCTTAGCCAGCTTGTACTTGACCAGGTCTACGGCCAGCTTGCAAGTGTCTGAGACCTCAGGCGCCGAGTCGGTGCTGAATTGCTCGAGGATGGGCAGTGACTGGGCCGCGCCGATGGCGCCCAGCGCCTCCGCCGCCTCATGACGCACCATTCCGTCGTCGCGCTCGTCCGCCAGTACGCGGTGCAGCGTGTCGCAGGCCTCCTCCCGCTGGAACTGGCCGATCACGTAGGCCAGTTCGTGGCGCATGAGCTCCGAGTCCTCGCGGTTCAGCAGCGCCTGTAGCAGCACCTGCAGGTCCTCGAGGCCGCCACGCGAGCGCAGGTAGAAGATGGCGCGCGTGCGCTTGCCGACGGGCTCCGACAGGTCCAGCAGCGCATCGCGCAGCCTCTCGAAGCTTGGCGTCGTGTCGGGCACGGGCTGGGACGCGATGGTCTCGGTCACGGACGAGTGCGACGGCATTGGGAGCAAATGGGTCTTGGGGAGCACTGCAAGTTCGGAAATGGCTACGTCGGGACTGGTTGATGCGCGCACTTTGGCCAGTCAAAGTTAAAGAAATGCGGAAAGAAAATGTAAGGAGCGACCTTTAGTTAATGTATCGTGCCCTCAGCCAATGAAAGCGCTGCAACATAATAGTGTGTGGTGGCAAGCCCGCACTAGATACGGTCAAGTTGCGATTTCGGCAAGATCTTCCTTCACGGGCATTGCCAGTCTCTACCAACTTGTCAACACTGACACGGAGTTGGTGTTGGATATTCTGCTGCTTTCCGGTGGCTTCGACCCTACGACTGAGCTGATAATAAAACTTGCGCCCCAGAGTTTCAGCAAGGTCAACAGCAAGCTGTAGCTGGAGAGTGCGGTGTACTCGAACATCTACGCGCTCGGTGGCGCTTACAACAACCCCGCGCCCAAGCTTATGCCTTTCGCCAGCCAGCAGGCATACACATCAGAAGTGATCTCTCGCGCGTGGTCCGCAAGGCTCAGCCCAACATGAACAAACAGTCCCCGACGTTGTGTCTGCTATGATATCATTGGGTTGAGAGGTGATGTCCCAGCTTCCTTTCTTTGGTGGAGTGGTTTGCGACGACTTCGTCACCAGAACTTTGGGAGTGCTTTGCCAGCTTTGCACGGAAGAACCTGACCGCCGAGGCCATGAACAACGCGGCAGCGTATTAGGATAATAGTTTGTAGGAGTCTTGCACTTCTGCAATGCTAATCATGAAAATACTGGCCTTGCTTTTGGGTCGCGACGCTTGGGTATGCATTTTCGGAGTGCACATGACAGATGGCTACATTTCTCGGTTTGCCCTTAATTAACAGCCTTGCCAAGGAAGTATGCTATCACTTTAAAATTTGGTATGCAGTGTCTGAGGATTGACCTCGTTCCAAGTCGCATTAATAAGTACTTCAGTAGAAGTAGAAACGATACAAGGCTAACTCCTGTGGAACTTAATACTGAAAGGACGTGTAGAGTGAGGCAGGCGCACGGCAAGATCCTTTCTTGGTTCAGGCTTACCATGGCATGTTCGCGCTTCATCGAGAGAAACTCCAACGCACGTACCAGCAACCACAGGTTGAGGTCATCTGGTGGTCTCCAGACCAGTAACGCTGGACTTACAAATAAGATCGGGTCGCGATGGCCGCTGTGCTTGTCACGTCAATGCCCTCCTTCGCATCAATTCATTCCTCAATTTTCCCTGGACACCAGCAACCTTTACCACTTCTACGTCCCACCGGCATGGCGCCGTCCAAGTTTGCGACCATGTGCAGAGCGCTCTGCGCCGTCACCCCTACGTATCTACTAGCGAGGTCAGTAAGATTCACCCTGTCTCGACCTAACTTGTCTTACTCAATCTCTCGTGGGCAGATTCCCCACTTCCGCCATCTCCGAGCTTGATGAAGAAGATTCTGCAGACGACGACGACGACGAGTGGGGCATCTTGCACGCACCGACCCAGACTTGTCGTGTGCAATTCGTCACCGAGTCTCACGGTCTTCAAGTATCGCTCGTTCTGGCAGTCACATCTTGCTACCATGCACCCCGACTGCAGCACACTCGGGTGGTATGGACGTTTTCCTCTGTGGATAACCACTCAACTCGCCCTGTTCGTTTTGTCCAAGCACCGATGTTCGCTGTTAGTGAACTGGTGTCGTTCCATTTTGGCGCATACGTGAGTGACCGATTGGAGTTTGCTGCTCACAGACACCATCAGTGGACAGAGGGTAGTCGACTATGCTGGACCCCACGCCTTGCGACCCTTACATCCACGGCAACAAGCATACCTGCGGCAACAATCCAAGAACTTCACAGCGCCAACACTAACAACCAAGATGCCGAAGCGTATCGAGCGAGTACTTCGCACCAGAACGTCAATGAGGAAGCCCATCAGCTAACAGAAGACCATCTCCCTGCTGACGTGGAGAAGTCGGCAAGGAAGATGTCGAGCTTGCCTCGTATGCAACCGCTCGACGTCAATCCTCGCTATATGGACTATGAATGGTCAGCATCCTACTGCAGCAGACGCCGAACAAATGCAGAGCGTCGGTGTGCGTTCGAGTCTTCCCCCGCTTGCAAGAAAGACAGCGACTTGACATCGACTACCAGCCCAGTCGACAGCTGGGAACAGATGCGATCCCGTATCAAGCAGGCGAGCTCGCGATTGTTCGCTTTCGAGATGGACCCAGCCTGGCAAGACCGATGCAAACACAGCAAAGCTCGCCGTGCAAAGCTACACACAGCATCGTAACGTTACTTCCAGACCAAACCTCCACTGAGACGCTCGAGTCATCGGTGAGAGCTACGCAAGCGTATTTATTTGTTGAGCTAGTTGTCAGAAGTACCGTAGCTTTTGTCAAGTGATCAGAACGACGCGACTGTTTTCCCAGTCAAGCTGAATGACCAAAAACTGTGTCGATCACTCGCAAATGTTGCTCGTTTCGTGCTGCATCGTCGTCGACGTCTCCAGCACCGCAAATGACGCGGTGGCGTTGTCCATCCCGAACTTTGCAAAATTGTCGACTTGTCCGGCGTTCGTGTTCACGACGACGACTTTACCCGTGCAGTTGCTGCCCCCGTAGAAGGCGATTTTGGTCTGGCCATCCGCGAACGTTGCTCCAGTCGTCGGTAGTCCCGACCATCTTGCAGACGAAATGATCGTGTTGAGATACACGCACGGCATGTCGTAGCAGAGGTTGCTAGTCGAAACACGCATGAGGCGTCGTAGTCGCCTGAATTCTGGCTCCTTGTAGAGCCGAAGCTCACCTTCCAGCGCGACTGCATACTGGACGCTGCAAGCGATCATGACAACCAGAGAGAAGAGCGCGACTGCAGCCAGGCGAGGACTCATCTGTCGAGCGCTGAGGTGGTTTTGTTGCTGTAATTTGGAGAGTGGCAAGTGGCCGTGAGCTATTATACAGACACTTGAACTCTTGGTCGGGAAACTTGCGAGATCACAGTACGTGGTGTTTCCCACCACGAGTTCGAGATCACAATCTTTCTGGCTGGCCAATGCTATCGGATGATGCCAGGTGTTGTAGATTAGCACCATCAGCTACTGTCACGCCGCGTCAAAGCGGCTCATATATTCTTCTTGAAAGTCTATTGTACATTGTGATGTCCATCAGCACGACACGAATTCACCTCCGAAGTATAAATTCCGTAGGCCTCGGAGCACCCCCCACGTACGCGAGAAGAGGAACATGTAGATCGTTCCGAATTCGCCGTCGTGAGAGAGGTCGTGCTCCTTGCCCAGTTCACGAATGCACTGCTGATAGTGCTCGACGTTCGCTCCTCCTGGGTGCTCCGACGGTGCGTACGATAGTCCACCATGAGAGAACGATTCCGTCAGCGCCTCGATGTTCCAGCAGCTATCGGACACGATCCGTCGACGGACGCCGTTCCTGCTCAGCAAATGGGACAGATAATAGTCGTCACCCAGGAAGCACGCCTTGGACATGTTGGTGACCTCAAAAGCCGGCATGGTCTCGTCTCCAAGCCCGAAAAACTTCCTCTTGACGGCAACTCCCCCAGCTCCGCCTACAAACGAAACACTGTTGATTCCAACCGCCAGACTGCGTCCGCAGTACAGTCCGTCCTCAGCTGAGATCCACCCACCGAGCACTGCGATTGCGTCGTTCGGGAACTTGTGCGTGTAGTGCAGAGCACGTTCGCACAGCTGCGCCGGGTAGACGCGATCGTCGTCACCATACACGATAATGGTCTCCGGGTCCTGCTCCACCAAAAGAGTGCCCAGCACTTTGCTGGCTGGACCAAAGTCTGTGTCCAGCACAATGAGCTTCAACTTGCCGTGGTACGGACTCGCCCCGGTGGCAAACGTGATGCCGCGGAACTCGGTGCGGTTCAATGTGGACGCATCGTCCAACAGCCACGTCGGGATGGCCACCTCCTTGTCTCGATACGTCCTCGGGACGATCACGTAAACCGTGTCGAATCCGTCCCCCTCCTGCTGCACCAGAGCGTCCACCGTCGGCTTCATCTCGTCGATTCCTCGCGGAGTTGTCGTAAAGCTGAAGACAATGCGGGGTCGTCCCTGCGCCCCACTCGCGGACGTGGTCGTCATCGCCGTGGACGCGTGGAAACTCCATAGGAAAATGGTGATCCACGCCACGGTCGTGGCCAAGAAGCACGCGAACAAGCGCTTGCGGGTGGTGAGCTCGTCCTCGGGGGCTGTCGATTCCTCGACGACGACTTTGCCGGGCAGCAGCTTTGCCAATTGACGTGTGCGTCGACGGCGACGTCGACGGTGACGAACTAGCAGCGTCGTGAGCACCGAGAGCCCCGCGAGCAGCGACAAGAGCGAGATCCGAGGGATCATGACCTTCTCGGCGTACAGGTCGATGCACGAGTCCCCGAGCGTGTGCGCATTGCTGCCGAGCGACGTTCGCAATGCCATTTTTGAATCGATCAATGGTTGTCACTTGGGCCGGAATTCCACGAATGCCGAGGCGATCGCTGTGGAGCCAATTGGAACGGCCATGCAGTGTAGGCATCCTAGTTAGCTGTCGCACGCCCATAATCTGCAACGCTTCATTGCCGACATGATCGTGTTGGCGGTGAAGCTTCAGCAATTGAAGCATGCGACAAACTCGGCCAGCTGCCGAGGATTGCTGCATGAAAGATCAAGTTTTCTGAAGCACTGAGATAAGAAATTGGGGATCGTTATATAGAGAGCTATTACAGTTGTTCAATATCTAGATATACTACATTCAAATATGAATAAACATCTTAATAAACAGTTGATGAAATAGAGGTCAGTACACACGTTGAAGTTTTTCCGACCTAGAGTAATCATAGGATGTTGCCGAGCAGCAACCTGCACATTGCCATCATGTGTACTGTACCTTGCCATCGCACAGATGGCTCCGTTTCCATTAGCCAGCACTGCCTTGCCATTTGACGAGCTGGTCTCGACCCGATCCGATCGAGGAACATGGCACAGCGCGGCAGGCGCTATTATAGGCAACCGGCAATGGATGTGCGATTACGCGGTACAGACTGTACCGTACACCATTCTACTTTCTCGCCGATGTGCATCTGTGGGCACTGCCCCAAGCAGTGCTCGGCTGCAGCAGCAGTGCAGGAGTTCGGCAGGGGCTGCCTTTGTCCTCGCTACATGTATTGTTCTTCGCAGTCTTTTTGGCACTTCGACTCTAATTCGTACGACTTGTCTTGCACGAGAAAACTATAAATCGTACTCGAGTACGAATCGTGCATGCTTCATACTAGTTCAAGCATGACTTGTAGGTGGTTTTTCATACGTTAATCAAAGTGTTGCTTTCATTCTGGAACGGAGTAGTAATACGATGTGTGTGTCTGGGCGATCTGAAACCATTCTAACAGCCGCAAGTTGCACGACTTGTGATCACTTTGGCACTTTCTAGAAGTGCCATTTCCATTCAAAGCTAATACATGTAGCTGGACAAACTGGTTGCACAATCTGTATCAACAATTCTAAGCTTACTTGGACACATGCAGTTTCAAGCAATGCAAGCGTGACGAAGATTATAGCAGCCTGACGACGCTCCTGTCAACGGCGAAACGCGTGACGGAATTCTGCAAAGTCTCTGTTGCGTGGTCATGTTCAGTTGATTTGATAGCCCCCGCTACGGACGCCTACTGACCGCTTTGACCTCGACTTGACGTGAGCAACGCCATCGACTCACACCAGAAGCTCCTCCTACGATCGTAAGTACTCGGTCTATTAGCGAATTCGGCTGACAATGAGCTTTCTCAAACGTCATACATGTAGCGACCGGAGGCGTTATCGGCACACTACAACAAGTTGCCGCTTAACGGCAGTCCAACGCATCAAGTAAACGGGGCGATCAGAGTGGACAGGGTTGACGCGGTGTCCGTAAAAATTCCCTATATAATCATATGTGTACCTTGTAACGGGTACACTTCATTCCATCTAGCGATATTACTACTTTGAAAAGGTCACCAACTATTCGAACGACCTCCTTCGTCTTCTCTCCACCTCCCAACCACACTGCCCATCACCTTGATTACGTCATTACTCGTATTTTAATCAATCTCAGCAGCTGAACCTGTCTGTCAGCTCACTCTGGAATTCGATTTGCAGCGGCCATGGCAGACGCCGGAGGATCGTCGGACGATGCCGAGAGCGCCACCCTCACAGCGCTCTCGGACTGCGTCGCCACCGTCCTGGAGAACGACATCTCCTACGGACTGTGCGTCACCAACTCGGGGCTCTTCGACCTGGTGCCGTCGCAGTTCCAGGGCAATAATACCAATGCCTCCTCCTCCTCTTCGTCTTCCTCTTCGTCTTCCTCCTCCAACGAATTCAACGGGGATTCAGTATGCCGCATCCTGTGCTCCAAGCTCTCGACGTCCGCGTCCTCCTCGTGCTGTGACGCGGCCGCTTCGCTCCAGTCCTGCAACACGACGTCGTCGGCCGTCACGTCCTGCAAAGAGCTCTTCGACAGCGTCTTCACGTACCAGAACGAGTGCGATGGAGGCCTCTCCTCCGCTAATACAATATTAATTGTCGTGGTGGTTGTGGTGCTCGCCGTTGCGGCGTCCTTCGCACTGCTCTCGAGATGCTACGCTCGCAGCCAGGGACTTGCAGCCAAAGTGGCAGCCACCTGCAGACAAATCGCCAATTTGGTGTGGAAGAACTTGGTGCTGAGACGTCGACGCCCCGTGTCGTTGGCCATGGAGATCTTGCTGCCGGTGCTGCTGGCCTCGGCGCTCTTGGTGCTGGCCAATCTCGACAACTTCGCGGGAGGGTGGAGGGCCACGTGGTTCACGTCGGAAGCCGCGGTGCTCGACTCAAACGAGACGCTCATTTGCAGCGACGTGGTGGTGTGGGGGCTCGAGACGATCGGAGGCCCGTCGTCCACTATGACGTCCTTCTTCTCAGGGGGCCAGTCGGTGCTGGGGCTCTTCTTCTTGGTGAGTTACATCAAGTTTGTGTCCACGACCACGACCACGATGGTCATTGAGAAGGAGAACAGGCTACGGGAGGTCATGAAGATCATGGGGCTGTCGGACGCCACGCTGCTCTGCTCCTGGTGCGTCACGACGGCGCTGCTGTCGACGCCTTTGGCGTTCGCGATCGCTGCGGAGCTCAAATACGGCAACGTGTTCCCCACGACCGAGTACGCGACGCTCGTGTTTCTCTTCTGGGCGCTCAGTGTGGCGATCACGGCCTTCTCGTACTTCGTCGCGCCCTTCTTCAACAAGTCGCGGACGGCGGCTATTGCGTCCGTGTTGCTCTGGCTTATTCTGTTCTTCCCCTACTTTGCAGTACAGTCCGCAGATGCAAATGGACCGAGATACTGGGCTGCCTTAGCGCCGCCGACTGCGTTCGCGCTGGCGATAGACGAGATCCTGCGTCGTGCTCAACTCGGGACGGGGTTTGCCTATTCTGTCGGCCTTCGAGAAGAGCCCGTGACAGTACCAAGCGCCTTCAGGATGAGTCTGTTCCTCATTCTCGACTCTGTCATTCTTGTGGCGCTCGGATGGTACTTGGAGCAGGTCCTGCCGCAGCAATATGGCATACGGAAGCCGTGGTACTTCTTGTTCACGAAAAGCTACTGGTTTAACAAGATTGATCTTGAACCAGCAAGCGCTGAAGAGCACACACCTCCGTCGCTGTCTCCTCAAGCCGGTGGAGTCTACACGCAGCTTATTGACGGAAAGAACATGGTCCAGATGCAGGAAATTGAGCCTGAAAATGCGTACGTGGAGCCCGTCAATGCAACGTTGGCCGTGCAAGAACGCAATGGCACCTGCCTACAGATTCGCGGACTGCGAAAAGTATTCCCGCTCGAAGAAGACGGCGAGGAGCACGTGGCTGTTGCTGGATTGGATTTGGCCATGTACAGCGGTCAGATCACTGCTTTGCTCGGACACAATGGAGCTGGCAAGACGACGATCATCTCGATGCTCACGGGTCTGATCCCGCCGACGGCAGGAGACGCGACCTTGTACGGGTGTTCCATCAAGCGAGACTTCCACGAGCTGCGGCGCGTGATTGGTATTTGCCCTCAGCACGACGTGCTGTTCCAGGATCTGACTGTAGAGGAGCACATGCTGCTCTTCGGCACGATGAAGCAGGTGCCGCGCAACAAACTCCAGAGCAGCGTGGACAAAATGATCGAGAACGTTGGGCTGACGGAGATTCGGAACGCGCTCGCGAAGACACTCTCCGGCGGTCAAAAGCGCAAGCTCAGTGTCGCCCTCGCCTTCCTTGGGGGCAGCAAACTGGTGTTTTTGGACGAGCCCACGTCAGGCATGGACCCTTACTCTCGGCGTTTCACGTGGAACTTGCTCCAGCAGAGCCGAGAGGACCGCGTCATTGTCTTGACGACGCACTTCATGGACGAGGCTGACATCCTCGGCGACCGAATCGCAATCCTGGCTGACGGTCAACTGCGGTGTGCCGGATCATCGCTGTTCCTCAAGAACCGCTTCGGTGCCGGATACAACCTGACCATGATCAAGACTTCGGACGGCTCGTGCGACGTACACTTGGTGCAACGCTTTCTCAAGAAGTACGTTCCTGGTATCAAGTGTCTGAGTAGTTCTGGGTCGGAGCTCGTGTTCCAGTTGCCGACGGCATCGTCAGAGGCATTTCCTGCTATGCTCGAGCACCTGGATACTGAAATGCACGAGCTTGGTGTGCAGCAGTACGGCATTTCGGTGACAACTCTGGAGGAAGTCTTCCTGCGTATTTCTCAGGATCATGACCAGCAGCAAGAGCAGCACGAAGCAGATGGAGAGGCTTTGTCCTCCCTATTGGAGCGGAAACCTTCGGCTTCGGTGGTGGGTCGTACATCCATGAAGCTGGTATCGGCAACAGGTGTGGTGAATTTACCATCGACTGCTCCGCCGATCACCGAGCCTACGATGCGGATGCAGTACGTGGCGCTGACGCAAAAGCGTTTCCAGATTGCCAAGCGTGACAAGAAGACGTTGGCATACTCGGTGGGTATTCCGCTCATCTTCCTGATCATCCTCGCAATTCTGCCAGAGATCCAAGTGGCGGACTTCATTCCCAACTACGCGTCGAATCTCCCCACGGATGCACAACAAAGCCAATGCGCTGCGTCAGCCAACTTCAGCAGTCTGGTGGATTCAGACTACAACGTATCGTCATGCATGAGCTTCCGTGGTTTCGACTACTGCACGCTCGGGGTCATCGACTGCGATGTTAACGTGTGTTGCGATGCGGCCAACATCGCCTCGCCGTGGTATCCGTGCAACACGTGCGGGTCGTCGCCATGCTACAACAACAACTGCCTCGCCAAGAACAACGCGAAGCTGCAGGTGACTCTCAACGGCTTCTTGATAGCGCTCGTTGTGATGCTGGCGTTCGCCTTCATCCCTGCAGCTATCGTGGCGTTTGTCGTCCGTGAGAAAGACCCTATCCAGAACGCCAAGAGCTTGCAGCTGATCAGTGGCGCCAACGTGTCTGCGTACTGGATGGCGAACTGGACGCACGACCTCCTGCTCACGATCATCCCAATTGCGGCTGCTGCGATTATTATCCCGCTGTCGATGGTACCAAGTGGAGCGGCGAATGCTAGCTCCGCCGACGTCTTTGCCGTCATTGTGCTTGTGATCGCGCACGTCTGGGCGATTATTCCACTGGCGTATCTCTTTTCGAGGCGGTATGTGAAGCACGCTGTTGCCCAGACGGCGTTACTCGTGTTCGCCTTGGGCACGGGCGGCTTGCTGAGTATCTTCTCGTTCATGTGCCGCATCGTCAACTTCACCATCTCGGGCTCTTTGACGCTTTCGTCACTCGACCAGAACTACTTTCGATGGATCTTCATGATTTTCCCGGGCTACACGCTGAACAACGGCATCTTCGAGCTGGCCACGCGCAAAGTGAGTCGTCGAGCGATGTTCGGCTCTGCTCGCTGGCTTCAGTCGTCTCCGTCTTTCTTCGGTCTGTTTGAAGGTCTGGGCAAAGAAGAATGCATGGAGTGCTGGGACCGTAACGATCCTTCTTGCTGCGTGCGGCAGCCGTTCGATTTGGAGATCGTTGGTGCGCCGCTGATGTACACTGTGGCCGAGGCTGTTGTGCTGTCTGTGCTTGTGTTCGTGTTGGAGAACCGATCGGCTCGGTGGAACCAGACTGGAGAGAACCAAGACGGGAAAGCGGTTCATAGCGCGGTTGGTGTGGATGCTGCCGACACAGCGGACGAAGAAGAGGACGACGACGTGCAGCGCGAGCGACAACGCGTGGAGCATGAGGCTCCACAGACGAACGATCTCGTGTTCATTCGTAACTTACGGCAGCAGTACGCTGGCAAGCCGCGAGCCAAGGTGGCACTGAAGGACTTGTGTCTATCCATCCAGAGTGGTGAATGCTTCGGCTACCTTGGTATCAACGGTGCCGGTAAGTCAACTACGATGGCTGTGCTGACAGGCCAGCTAGCACCCACACAAGGCTTCGTCACTTTAAGCGGGTTCGATCTGTCAACCAGTTCGGCAGCCGCTCGGAAGACCATGGGCTATTGCCCTCAGTTTGACGCGCTACATGACCTGCTGACCGTGAAAGAGCAGCTGCAGTTGTACGCTCAGATCAAGGGCATCCCCGAGGCTTTCGTGCATACCGCAGTGGACGAACAGATCCAGGAACTGGGTCTCTCGAAGTACCGCGACAAGCTCACACAGGGTCTCAGCGGCGGCAACAAACGGAAGGTATCGACTGCCATCGCATTGCTTGGTCGTCCACGTGTCGTCTTCCTGGATGAGCCGTCGACAGGTGTGGACCCGAGCTCTCGTCGAAAGATGTGGGACGTCATCGCCCGCGTGTGTTCGACTGACAAGGATGATAACCGCGATGGCGGTGCCTGTGTCGTCCTTACCACCCACAGCATGGAGGAGTGCGAGGCACTGTGCTCTCGAGTGGGCATCCTCGTGAGCGGGCGACTCAAATGTCTCGGCAGCGTCGAGCACCTCAAACAGAAGTTTGGTCGGGGTTACACTGTGGAAATCACTCTGCGCGCGTTGACAAGCTCAGTGAATGCCGACAACACGGAGCTGAGGAGTGTGACGGATCAAGTGCTAGCGTTCCTCTCTGCCGAACGGAGTCTGTCAGCACGTCGCAGTGAGAGAAGCAGTCAACGACAGAGCTCGATCGACACCGCCACCAACGGCGGAGCGAAGATCACGTCCGCCAACATCCAAGAGCTGTGCACAGTCCTGGGTGCTCCTGAACGTGGAAGTAGCATTTTGGACCACACGGGCACAGGTTGGTTGCTTGGCAGTCAACTGGAAGCGCAGGGTGCGATCTCCGTCGACAGCTTTTGTTCGTGGTGGGTCTCCGAAACCCACGGCGAGAAGCTACAGAAGTTTTTCCACGATAAGTTCCCGGGCAGTGTCCTCGCAGAGCAGCAAGGCGAGCACTTCCGTTTCCAGGTGCCCAAGCTCCGACCGGGCAGCTCCGACGGCAGTGCAGCGTTGCGTCCGGCTGAGATTTTCCGCGCACTCGAGCACACTCGCTCCGATCTCAACGTGGACGAGTACAGCGTGAGTGAAACTGCACTGGAGCACATTTTCAACAACATGGCGGCGCAGCAGGACGAGGAGAAGGGCGTCGCGCACGGCATGTATCAGTAATGAGGCAATTAACATCTAAGTAATGTTCTCATTGATTCTTTTCACTTCATTCAGTTTGCTTTCGTCGCCCACAAAACAACCAAGACCACAAATGACTACACCGACACGTGGATTTCATTTTCATCGGCATCTTCTTCATCCGGAAACGCAAACGCAGTGTTACCAACTCGAAATCTCGGATTCATTTTGTTCCTTTTCTTCATGATAGCATGCCGTTCCCCACCATTTTCGTATCGGCGTCGTCCGCCTTGAACCAGTTGTTCTCGCGGTACAGCGTCAGTTGATCGGCGTCGGACGAATACATTTTCTTCTTCTTGATCGCATCTTTCAGGTGCCCAACTTCCTTGCGGTTACCAACGTCCACGACGAAGACGCTCCCTTCTTTGACCACCACGCACACCCCTGCCAGCAACTTTGAGTGCAACTACAAACCAGTGTAGCAATAGTATTAATAGTATTTTGTCAATGACGGGATTAATGCTATTACTACTAACTAAAGTTAACTTGCTACATGTATTGTAACAGTCAGGCTGTAACTAAATAATGATACTGTAGTAATAAATTTGCATTTCTAGTTTCTACAAAAGTTTTGTTTTGTAACAAAACAAACTAATACTGTTGCAGCAGTAAACTAATATAATCAAAATATTCTCTTGTATAGTGTTTATAAATATCACTATAATACTATTTTGTAATTCCCGGTTGCTCGCCAGTGGCTCAAATGTCCAAGTGGAGCAAGAAGAACCGCGCGCCCGCGGGCTACGCGTACATCGAGCCGGTAATGGACACGCTGGAGCGCGAGCTGCGCGAGAAGATGAACGAGCCGCACGAGGGCAAGCGTCAGTGCGAGGCGCTGTGGCCCGTGCACCAGATCAACTGGCAGCGCAGTCGCTACGTGTTCGACATGTTCCACAAGTACCACAAGATCCCGCGCGAGGTCTACGACTACTGCGTCAAGCGCAAACTCGTGGACGCCAACCTCATTGCCAAGTGGAAAAAGCCGGGCTACGAGCGATTGTGCAGCACCTTCGCTATTAACCCAAAGAACTACAACTACGGCACCGTCAGCATCTGCCGCGTGCCGAGGCAGCAGCTCTCGGAGGGGCAGGCGGTGCAGGAGAAGCACAGCGGCTGCAGAGGCTGCGCGTCTGGGCCCGGAGGGTACCACAACATCTTTGGCAACAAGTACGGGCAGTACCTAGCCCGGATTCAGATCGCCAGGGAAGACGCAGCTACGGACGTGAAGCAGGTCTGGGCCACGGAGGAGGACGAGGACGAGAGTGGAGAGGAAGGCAAGAAGAGGAAGAGGCAGGAACCGACCCAGGAGAGTGAGAGTGAGAGTGAGGACAGTGAGAGTGAAGAGGAAGAGGCCAAGGAATCTGAACCCCCATCCAAGATGCAGAAGGCAGAGTGAAGGTGGGGGCTCCTTTTCAGGTTGGAGGGGGAAGTGCTGCTGCTTTTCAAATAGATGTCAATGATTCTTGCTCTTGGACAACTGACAAAACGTTTGTGGATGGATCACCACACGTGTGGACAGAGTTTCCACCTTGGGAGCTCGTGGAGTCGATCGCGGAACTTGTCCTCGACCCATTGCGAACTGATGTGCGCGAGGAGAAGCTGGTTGGTGACTACCCAGGCGGAGACGAGGTAGATCATGGAGACTGTGCCACCAGTGACGAGGATGAATCCCGCATACAGCATGATCTCGGTCGTGTAGAGCGGACTTTGCACGGTCTCGAACCAGTCACCACGGGGAATCACGTGCTTCATGTTGTTAGCGCGCTTTTGCTTCGCGAGAAAGTAGTTGCAGCGCGTTTGATGGTAGGACGCAACCATGTAGATTACGACTCCACCCACAGCCATCACTTGGCGCAACGTTGAGTTCTCGTGCAACGTAATTGCGTCCGGGTCGAAGAGGACGGAGAGCACAGTTGCAACGTAGTGATATACGCCTACAAACAGAACTGCCACCACTGTTAGTACATCGCCAAGCAAGACGAAAACTACAGCAACATACTGCACGCATGCATCTTGGCATCACCGAACTCCGTCACCAGGAGAGATTCCAACAAGCGCCGAGTCGTGTGCACCGCAAACAGCGCCAGAAACGTAATGGTATGCGGCTGAACCACCACCAAAGTGTCTTGGTCTGCTCTCGGGTGTGCAAGGTGCAGAGCGAATTGCGTCACTCGCGTGTCTTGCCAAAAGACTGCAACAACCAGCACCAGAACGCTGTGCAGTGCTCCGATGAGGTAGAACCACGTCCAGTAGCTCTTGGGCACCTCCACGCGAAGCAGTGCGAGTCCGGGGAGTTGTGCGACGGCCACGGGGGTGCGCATCTTGCCCTGCAGAACGAAGCCCCGACATGCCCCACTGCGAAACGACAGCAGAGCACCCGCCACTGCAATAACCCACGTTAGCTGCCACAGCTCCAGCATCCCAATGAACATCATGGGATACAAAAGTTGGTTTTGGCCAATCATGCTATGTACATGATGTAACCTGCTCAATTGCTTTTCAAGTCGAATGTCTATCATTACCATGGTAAGCTTAAGAGGAATCCATGAGCTCATGCAGATAAGGTCGAGCACTGGTAATAGTGCCGCTAAAAATGCAAGCAGAGCTCAAAGCGTGACTAGCTATGGATATTTCTGTGGAGGTGAAGAGGGCATTCGAGATCTGACGGAGTTCCGCACAAGCTAATAGCGGCGTCAGCATCAGAGAAAGCATGGTATCACGAGGTTCGTCGATCCACCACACGCGACGCACCAACAACCCGTTCATGACCACAAGCTCTGGGATCGTGGGTATTGACTTTAATGAAAAGGTGACTTTCGACGCCCCTCGGCTCCGCACCAGTTCTAGCAACAACCAGATTGGCACTGGCCAGCCACGCTCTGCGAACGCTTTGACTGAGTTCATGTACCAAACGACGTCGGGGGCTCTTGGCGAAGGCACCCGCGCGCAAGAACGCTTGAAACTGAGCCAACGGATGGATAAATTCACCGTACACAAAGGTGCGTGCTGCAGCTACTTCACACTCGATCCAACCTGGTACTGCTAGGAATACTAACGTGATACCTTCTCGCTTTGTGTTGCTGAATAGAGGTGGAAGCGTCTGGACTCGTCACTATCCGACAGGTAGACGTAGCAGCACCAGAAGACTTCGCAGTCCGCCCAGAGGATATCATGCCCAAGGCCGTCGACATTAAGTTGATCACCGAAGCTCGAGGTGAACATCCTTTGTACGCCACCAGCAACCGAGAAATCGGCGCCGACAAGGCACAGCTGACGGTTGACATCGAGCGGCTCGGCCGACCAAACACTTTCACCACGTCGTTCAACGGCTTCCGCTACCGCGACTTCGGGCTCAACACTGCCGTAACCAAGTCTCGCATCTGCGATCAGCTCGACTACTCCTGAGCTGCAATCTCTCCATCCAAAAACAAACAAAAAAACACCCACTCAAAACACCACCTTTTTACCCGTTCTTTCTTGAATTTGGTTCTCGTTGAAATTGCAGCAACGATCTCATCTCTCCACCTGCCGTCAATGCAACCGGGACAGTTTAGTCGTAGCCCTTCTTGGAGAAGTCCACAAAGACCGTCTCCTTGGCGGGCAACGGCGTCATGTCAATGTTGATGGCCTCGAGCGGCGACACCTCGACGTCATCGGGGATCACTCCGTCCGGGAAGCAAACGTCCAGCGGGATGGGCGCGTTACGCATGTAGAGCGAGCCGCCGGGCATGTAGTTGAATATATAGCGGTCCGGGTGCGTGTAGTGGTCCACCTTGTCCTGTGCCTCGCGCACGAGACGCTTGGCAAGACTGCATAGGGATCAACATCCGTCGTAAACCACAGCAACGATATCATGTCAGTACCACCGGAATAGCAGCAAACTAAACATAGCGCTCTGCAAAAATGTCAAAAGTTGACGTAAAACGTACCCGGACTCCATGTCCAGCGTGCGGTTGGCGTCGAACTCGGCGCGGATCTTGGTGGCCTCCTCGTTCCAGAGGCGGCGGTCGATGACCCACGAGTCCAGCGTCTTGAGCGATTGCTTGTACAGGCGCTGCACCGTCTGCTTGTGCGAGAGCTGCGGCTTGGCGCCCACGAAGCGGCCCACCACCTCCCGCAGGGTCTTGTTCATGTTGGGGTTCACCACGGGCTTCACCATCGTCGCTGCCCGGAAGAGTCCTGCGTAAGGTCGATTCAGGGGAACCGCACGATCAGCGGTACACTGTACCTCTCGAGAGACTTAACCGGTTACACTGAACCGGGTCGGCTATGAACAGACATCCGAACCGGTTAAGCTTCAACTTGCTTTGTTACCTTTTTCACCAGCGCTATATATTTGAGCTGACCGTATTGCTACGCTATATTTGAGATACCGTATTGCTACATCGCTTTATTGCTGGGGAGTCATAGCGACATGACGTCGATTGGGAGGAAGGTTATGAAGGAGAAAAAGACCCAGCGCAGACAGAAGGAAGATGCCGCTCGACAGTTGACGAGTTTGCTGTCTACAGAGAGCGACACGTTGAGCGAGCAGCTGTTGATTGCGAGCGGGAAGGGCAGGCAGCGCGCCGTATTCCTGCTGCTGCATCAAGGAGTGGACAAGGACCGATGCAGAGGCCTCGTACGTGGCTGCAAAATTAGAGGAGGGCGAAGGTTGTGAGCTGACTAATTCGTGTCTGCATTTTGCAGCTCGGCTGCTCTCCGGTGCATCATGCCGCCGCACGAGGTCATTTGGACGTGCTGCAGCTGCTGCTCGACTTTGGGTGGAGTGTGGACGTCCGCAACGACGCGCTGGAGACGCCTCTGCACCTCGCGTGCTTTGACGGCCACGTGCACGTTGCAGAGCTCTTGCTGGACCGGGGAGCGGATGTCAATGCAAGAACAAATGATAGCGAGACTCCGTTGTTCTATGCTGCTAGGAAGGGCCAATACAGGACGGTTCGCCTGCTTGTCAGACGGGAGTGCGATCTTGCAGCGGAAAACTGCTACGGTGACGTGGCGGAAGAAGAAGTTCGAGATGCAAAAACTCAAGCTGAATTTGCGGCTGGAAACGAAGACTTGCAGCGAGCGCCGGCAATAGAGGACCAGCGAGGAAACAGTGGAGAGTACGTGCTACCGCAAAAACTTCGAGAGCGAGTACTGTCGTTTTTGGATCTGAAGAGTCTCGGGTTTGCTTCACAAGTATCGTATCGATGGCATCGAGCTTCGGATAATTCCTCGCTGTGGAAGAAACTCGGCGTATCACGATGGGGGTTGCTGCTTAGTGCAACGATGGGAATGGGCACGGTTCCTCAGATGTCAATGCTACGTACTGCTACGAGCAATCTCCTTCGCTTGAATCTCTCGACAACGGAGTCTCGGCGTCCATCGAGCTGTGATCAAGTTTTTCCCAGCCGATTCCTGCCGCTGAGTGCCAAGGAAAAAGATCGGCCGCGATATCAAATAGAAACACGACCTCGAACAGCTAATGTTGCAGGAATTTAGACAAGTTTTCTATCCAATGTTGCATCAATCGTGAAGACGACCCGCTCACTCAAAGCTGAAGAACTTCTACGGTCATAATCTGTCGATAGCGTCAATGTTCGCGATCAATGACACGACGAGAAAACAGCCTCCGGCAATGATCAGTGCAGCTCGCAGCCTGGTGAAATAGCGAGTGTCCAGGTTGGGAGACGCAAAATCCCTTGCGATCACAGCAAAATCAGAGCGAGGATGAATGTATAGTCGCTGCCTTATGTAGTAGTAGTAATCCCCAAGGGGATCAAAGCTCGCATTGTATACTCCCGATAATGCTGAGCAAGAGCAACCACATGAGGGGTACAGCGAGGGTAACCCAATCGTGGTTGTCTGTTATCGCCATTTCCATTTTACGCACAAGCAAACTCCATGTTGCGAGGGTCTGGACGATAAATGCCTTTGGCTAGATACAAAGAACGTATCATCAGCCACGAAAGCCTGTTTCGTACAGAGATCGACTAGTTCTTTTGCAATCAACGCATCGAGGAGGTCTGTACGCGAGAAGGCAACCTCGACAAGCTGCAGGAAATATTTGGTACGACTCCATCAAACGCAACGCGAAGTTCGAGGCGTCAGGAATTGGCTTGGAAGAAAACAAGTTGGAGCAACGGAAGTCTGTTATGTGTTGAAATCAGGGCTAAATGACTGACGAAAGGCGATTGCAAACACTCGTAACTAACTTCAGGCATTGTCTTCAGGCATTGAAGCTGTACAACTCGAGCCTTTTAGACAGTGGGCCAGCCGCTTGAGAAGTCGAGTTGGTTCCAGCCGAAGCGCTTGTCACCGTCCGCGTAGCCGATGCGCGTATCCACTGCAAGATCACATGTGTTAAGCATCCAAAACCGTTAGCCAACAAAAGATAAGCATTAGCAAAGACGCCGAAGAAGTTTGCTTACCGTAGTGGTAGTACGACACGGGGCCGTGCTTCGGGTCATTGAACACTCCTTGGCCTCCCGGGCCGTAAACCCAGTCGTGAGATTCCAGAACGATCGAGCCGCCGTTGTTTCGGCAGTCAACTCCATTCTTGTCGACGAAACCCGACGTAGGGCTTTTGGAGCGGCAGACAAGAATTCGGTACTCCTTGCCCTTGGCTGGGCGAGTCTGATCGTACTTGCAGCACGAACCCTTGGAGAAGAAGAGGTAGTAGTAGCCGCTGTGGGCGAACTCGAACGCTGCCTCAACAACTTCAAAGTTCGAGGTGAAGGCGATTTGGTTTGCGCTTCCGCCAGAGCTCTTTGCCGGTAGCGACGTCATCTTGGTCTGGTGGAGTCCCTGCCAGTAGCTGCCAAAATTGAGATAGTATTGGCTTCCAACCTGGGGTCGATGGCATTGTACGGCTTAGACGAATCACTCGTAACACCCACACTACCGGCATCAACCCACGACCCGGCCTCCATTGTCTTGGACCGGGTGACACCAATAGCAGAGTTCTGGGTGCCAAACGAGCTAACTGAGTAGTACAGGTAGTACGTGTCTCCGATTTTGTTCACTTCGGGGGCCTAGCGGAACAACTTTGTCAGTAATGCTACATGAATACTATTGGAAACAAGACTCATGCACTTACCCATAGGTCGTCCTTGCCATTCAGATTGATCGTCGAGCCGTCCGGAACAGCGGCACCCAGATATTTCCACGGGCCCGTGAGTGTCGGAGCAGAGTGAATAGCAATCTTGTTGCCGGTGGAGAAACGGAAGTACGTGCCGTCCTCGCGGCGGATAATGGACGGATCGTGGGCGTTGGTGCAAACGCCTGCGCGTTTGGGGGCTGGCGTATCCGTTGACGAGCCCAGCTACAAGAAGCGGAAGTCCGACGAGCAGCGAGAGAAGCTTCATGGTTGCTCAGGTGGCAAATACAAAAATGCAGACACAATGGACTCGTTGCCGAGTTATACGGCTCAAACAGCTCAAACAGCTCAAACAGCTCAAACAGCTCAAACAGCTCAAACAGCTCAAACAGCTCAAACAGCTCAAACAGCTCAAACAGCTCTACAAGGCTATCCCAGCTGGAGTCTGCGATCGCGACGCAAGCGATCTTATTGACTCATACCTTGGCGGCCAAGCCCATCAGAATACAGAGATCCACAGCCGATGGACAACAGGATCCAAAACGGAGCTATAATACCTCGTTCTTCGTATTTTATATATTTGTACCGGCTCCCACGGGCAGCGCGGATTTGCTTCAACTCGGACACATCACAATGTGGGCTTATAAAATACATACTTCCGAAATGAACAGACTGACAGACTGACAGTCTGTTCAGAACAGTATTGTCGATCCCGCAAATCGGCTGGCACGCGAGACACGCTGCAGCGAAGCAGGCTGAAAAGGATTCTTGTTACATGTACCAGCATGATTCAGACTATGCACTGCATCACAACTGACAGGACGCCCTTCGTAGCAACGCAAAGTGAGTAAATCTCGAAAACATATCCGCTGATTACATGTATTCTGGATTCCTCTTAGGAGCTGCTTCGTGCAATCGCTGTCTGGAAAGAGATGCCACGAGCACTGCCGCAAACTATGTTGCTCTTGTGTCGCGTCGCAAGTGTTCGAGCCCGTTTTCGCGCATCAATTGGAGTGCAAGTTACGATGGTGCATGTATGGCACCATTGCGAGCACAAGCGAGCCTTCGGCGCACGACAAGCACAGAGGCCACATACATGTACTCCAAATATTGTACCGTAGTTGAACGTCTTTATTCACACACACTTGTAAAAACGCACTTGATCACGCGCCATTTCAAACGGGTATCTAGGTTTGGCGTAACACAGATATCTCCTTGCACATTGTCACGGAGAGTTTACACTTTGGGCCAGCCGCTAGAGAAGTCGAGTTTGTTCCAGCCGAATTTCTTGTCTCCATCCGCATACCCAATTCGGGTGTCCACTGCA
>AWVV02005473.1:0-11085 GCA_000500205.2 Phytophthora lateralis | reverse complement strand
TTCGACGCCCCACGTTGTCCTGCAGCCGCGCCGAGTACATGGCCTTGGGCGCGCCCGTGCGTTCGCAATGGCAGCGATGGCGGTTCTCGTGCCTGGTGAGCGGCACCGCAGCGACTGACGGACTGACGCACCTCGAATCATTTTTAACCAATTAGGTGTGCTGTGAAGTTGCGCATTTGTTTTGTCGGGACGGGTGTCATGGTGTATATTATGCAAACATGTGGCTGACCTGCCCACATTCGCCAACGCAATGCATTGGAAGATGGAAGGTATTCGAAGATGTTCGGGCGGCTTCCTATCGCCCTGCCTCGCCTTACGTGACAACCCCCTAAGCCGAGCGAGATGTGACCATGTTGGTCCTAGCGCGGATCTTAAACCACAGGCATTGTTTCGGCTTGCCGAGCTGGCTCAGTTTCACCCCTCCCTGGTCCAAGTTGTTCAAACCCTGGTACGCGGCCGATGAAGACGCTCAGTAATAGCAGTCGTATTTCTGTTAGGCCTATAATACTGTACCAGATAAGAACCAGACAGCATGCAGTGCAGCGGTAGTCTGTCATTGCCGTCCTGGTGGTGCAGCGGCTGGATCCGATGACTCAGTGCAGCGCGCGGCGGCAGTGAACAAGTCCAGACAAGTCCAGTGACCGGGAGCTCGAGCTGAAGTACGATACCCTCTTCACGGGACTTTGGTTCCCCACACAGAGGGAAGGCAGACGCGCCGCCTGTCTGCTCGTCTAATCTGGTCCCTTCGCTGCAACTCGAAGTGAAAAGCTCTTTGGCCTGCGTCTGCTGCTTCCAAATGGAACCTGATACCCACTCTACCGCAGTCTGAGACTTTTGCAGAGACTCTGCAAAAGCTCGCCGCTTGAGCAATTGAAGTGATGGATCTTCCAGCTTGCAGCGTTTCTCGCGTGGCGCTGCCTTGACACAGGATACAGCTAAAGGCAAGGACGTGAAGTTCACGTGAACGTGTCCGATCGCAGGAAGCGGCGCCAGACGGTCAAACGGTGTCTCAAGGGCCGGCATACAATTTGCAAGTGGTTATCCGTCTATAATTACTCCGCGAACCTGATACTCGCATTTCAGATAATATCGCTTTATCGGATATCTTGTATTAAACAAACTATTATTCCTTTGATAGTAAATCTATGACAACCAATACGACATATCGTAAAACTATGTATAATGATGTATCCCAATATTAGATAATCATAAATTAACACGATATCGTATTTCAGAGGGACGACCCCTCTCCGTGCCCCGGCGCTGTGCTGACCGAGGTTCCCAAGTGCCACTATGACACTATCTTACCTCTCTTCAGTGCCCTCCCCCCCCTTCAATCGCTATGACATCATTTCGCTATCAGAGCGCAGATTCACAGGACGGCATGTGGCTGTTCGCGGCCGTGAGCGTCGCCATCGCGACGCCCTGCTTCCGCGCGTGGCTCGAGGCGCTGTTCGCTGAGCTGTCCATCGTCTTCTTCACGTATCTGCGACTCGTTTCCGCCGGCCTCGCGTTCATCCTGTGGCTGGCGCTGGTTTTCCACGGCCGCCGCTTCCTGCGCAGTCGTCAGGTCGTGACGAGCCCCCGCGCCCAGCAAGAGGAGACCCAGGCCAAGACGGGACTCGCTCGAGTCCAATGGAGACGCGGATCCAAGCGGCGCGCGCTGCTGCTGCGCGTCAAGAGCACGACCAGCGAGATCGCGGGCAGCGGCTTCTACCCGCCGCAGCTTTGGACCTCGTCGCTTTTCGTGCTCGCCATGCTGCCCATCATCAACAGCGTCGTGGTGGGGGGAGGTGGAGCCAACCTCCGCGGACTCAGGAGCGAGATGGCGGCGGCGACGCAGACGACTCTGGACGCGGACGCCGCGGCGCTCGTGACGCTGCAGCAGCAACTGACGACGTGCAAATACTCGGGAGGACGCGAGTGTCTCGACGACGTGACGAGCCTCTCGGTGCTGGGAGACTATCAAAAGGCGAGCGGACAGTGCGTGGCCTTCGACGCCGCCTATGTGAACGTGACGGCGATCGCAGGCCTGCCGGCGCAGTACTTCCCGATTGCAGTGGACGAGGCCAACGCGCAGGGCTTTGCCAACAACTTTTCGCAGTGGTCCGAGGCCAATCAGGACAAGTTCCAGCTTGACTGCCCGCTGCTGTACAACGAGACGGTGATCGGGGAAGGACAGGACCTGTTGTGCTGCACGGAGTCCCAGTACGAGAGGCTGAGTCTGCAGGTTCGTGAACTGCCGGGACAGTGCACGTCCTGCAAGCAGAACCTGCGCAATTTGTGGTGCCAGTTCGCCTGCCACCCGAGCAACAGCTTGTTCGTGGATGTGACCCAGGTGCGGCTCATGGAAGGAGATGCGGACCACGCGGACGAGGTCTTCCCTGCGATTGAAGAGGCCACGTACTACGTGGGAAGCGACATGGTGCGCGACCTGCACGACTTCTGTGAGGCCGACACGGGATTTATGCCGTTAGTGTGCGGGGTGAACGAGGACAACTGCTCGACGACAGGCTCGGAGATGCTGGAGTATCTTGGTGCGTATAACCTTGACGGGGTGGGGTCGCCTGCGCAGGTTAACTTCACCACGATGAAGCAACTCTCGGCTGCTGAACAGGAGGAAAAGATTTGTGCGTGTGGCAGTGGGAACACGACGGGCTGCTTCGCGCCAATGGACACGAGGCTTAAATCGTGTGTTGGTACGTGTGGGTCGCTGTGTGCTGTGAGTGACGATGACAGCCGCGAGTACGAATCGGCCTGCTTCGCTACCGACAGCACCTCGGTGTCGGATGATTTGAGCATTACCAGTTCTGATAGCACTAGCAGCACCAGCGGTTCTAGTGCAGCTAGCAAACTTGAATCTCTATTTGCTGAATTGTCATCTCGCGTGGAAGGAGGCAGCTTTGAGGTGCTGAACTACGTCCTCGCGGTGTTCGCATTCTTCGCTGCAACGGCGTTGGCGCTCGGCTTTGCGTATTCCACTCGCTACGGCAAGAAGAAGCGGCAATCGGTTTTGAGTGATCCTGTCAACGGCCCCATGACTCCTGGAATGTTGTCCTTGGTGAACCTGGATCAACTGAAGGGCATTGGACGCTGGGATGATCAGTTGACGAAACAACTGAAGCGCTGGGGTGACTTTGTCGCCATGGGAAACCACCCACTGTACATTATTTTACTTTCTTTGATGATTGTCGTTTGCTGCTCCAGCGGTCTGGTTCGCATGGAAGTAGAGACGGACTCAATGAAGCTGTGGGTGTCTGAGCGCAGCACCGTTTTCCAGGAGAGTACTCGCTTTGGTGAAATGCTCGGGCCTGTTGATCGGGTGGAAAGGTTGGTGCTTGTCACTAAGGACGGCGGCGCGGTGACCAGATCGGCGTTTATCAAAGAGGCGATCCGTTTGCAGCAAATTGTTGCAGACGAAGTTGTTTCCGGTAGCATTACGCTGAGCGATATTTGCGTCAAAGACGCCTCGACCTCGCCTTGCCAGGTGAATTCCGTCACGCAATACTTCCAGAACAGCATGGATCACTTTGAAGTGTACGAGACGTATGGTCTGGTAGGCAAGCACTTAGGCAACTGTGCGAATGCTCCGGAGCGATCGGACGCTGGTGTATGCAGTGAGCTGCAGGTGCAGGTCAATGCCTCGGGATCATCACTTCCGACCAGTATGAGTGATTGCCCGTGTGTGTCGGCCTTCGGTGTCCCAATGACGGAATTGGAGAAGTATCTTGGCGGATTTACTGCGGATGGTGACCCAGTGGACGCCAGTACGTACCTGGACCAAGCGACGACACTATTCTCGACTGCTGTGGTGACTAACCACCAGGACACATCTGACAACGCCGATGCGATTGCTTGGGAACGTTCGTTTATCTTGCAAATGGAAAAGGAAGCGGAAACCAACACGCTGTACGATATTTACTTTGCTGCTGAAACGTCTGCAGACGACGAGTTTACGGCTGCTTCGAACTTGGATATTGTGTTCAAGGCTGGAATCGCAGGCTTTCTCTTTATGTTTGTGTACGTGGTTGTCGGACTAAATCACTGGAAGCTGAACCACCGCTTCTTCCATTCGTCGAAGATCGGTGTGGGTTTCATGGGAGTCGCGTGCATCTTGATGGCCGTGGGCGGGACGTTGGGGATCTTCGCTTGGACTGGTTTGAAGCTTCAGATTGTGACTCTTGTGGTGCTGCCATTGGTGGTTTTAGCAATTGGCACAGGGAACATATTCTTGATTCTACATGCTGTTGACTTGAAGCAAGATGAGTTGAAGATGGAGCAGCGCTCGCTGTTTGTTGGCCTCGAAGACAATGATTTCGGTATCCACGAGATCACGTGCGTATTGTTATGTGAGGCAACGGGCCATATTGGCCCCAGCATGATATTGACGGTCGCGTGCGAGTGCTGCATCGTTGCGTTCGCTGCGTACTCGACAATGCCAGCCGCGCAGTGGCTAGCCGGGTCGTTGGTAGTAGGACTCGCCGCCAGCTTCGCTCTGCAAATGACCTTGTTCCTTGCCATTGTTGCGCTAGACAAGCGTCGTGAGCTGAGCGGCACATATGATGTGATTTGCTGCAAGCGTGCATCGTTTGCTCGTCGCCCACGTGTGTCTGAGGATGAGACTACTGCTGCGACTGAGAACTCGTCGTTCCCCGGGAGTGTCTACTCCCTGCCTGACCTCAACCTTATGAATCGTTGCGTCACTGGCTACGTCCATTTACTGTTGAGGAAGGTTTCAAAAGTGGTCGTGCTTCTCGTGTTCGCTGCGTGCACCCTGGTGGCGATCGTATCCATCGAAGCGATGGACCGCGGTCTTTCACCGAACTCGTTCATCCCGACCGACTCGTACCTGAACTCGTACTACCGTGCTGTGGATGATAACGATCTGTCCGCCAAGGAGTTCCCCGTCTACTTTGTGGTTGAGGCCGGCTATGGTAGTAATCCTGATGGATTCAATGATCTCGCGAATGGCGTGGAGGCCCAAAGCAAGCTGTGCTCCTCCAGGGATATTTGTGACGAATTGTCGATCCCGAATATCCTCAGCGCGCTGGTTTCGGACGGCGAAAATAACGCGACGTATTTCAAGGAGGGCGCTGTAGTTGGTTCGTGGCTGGATGACTTCTGGAGCTTTGTTGACCCGGACACTGAGTGTTGTCGCGTTGATCCGGAGAACGACTATGCCTATTCTCCTCTTCGCCCTGAAGAGAGCAGTGCAAAGTATGTTCTCGAACGCGCCTCAGTGGCGCCGTCGTGCCTGGCGGATTCAAGTGAGGTGTTGTCAGTGCCAGATGAGTCGTTCATGTCATTATTCAGCATGTTCTCAACGGCGGCTGGGGGACCTTTGTGCTCGTATGCTGCGGGCACGCGCTACCACGGCCAGCTCAGTATCGACAACCAGCCAATTCCTGCAATGAGCAGCAGCGCAACCCAGGAGGTGACTCTCAACGGCACTGGCTTCGGCAATGAGGTCACCGCTTTTGTGTACAAGGTTCTGAGCACCACCGTTGCTTCGTCAAAGATTTCGGGGAGCCAGCAGGGAGCAATCACGGCGTACTCGCAGACCCAGCACATTGCTGAGTGGATCAGCAAGGAGACTGGCATTGACGTTTGGGTGTACTCACCTGAGTATGTTTTCTTGGAGCAGTTTCACTCTGTTCGGCGCACTGCGTACATTGTCGTGGGCGTCGGACTTGCTGTGGTGTTCGTGCTGCAGACGCTTGCGCTAGGAAGCTACTGGTACGGATTCGCGGTGAGCTTCATCGCGGCAGTCACTGTTGTTCAAGTCGCTGGTCTGATGATGCCGATGGGTGTGCCACTTAACTCTCTTTCGATTGTGAGTCTCTCGATTGCGGTCACGTTCTCGGTCGGATTCTCCAGTCACTTTGCTCGCCTGTTTGCCAAGGCCCGTACACTCACTGACGACTCGGGCTGCACCCCGACGGGAGACGCGTGCGTAAGGAAAGCGTTGACGCAACTGCTGGCTTCGTGGACTTTAGGCGTTGCCGTCTCAAAGTTTGTCGCCATTGCTGCGCTTGCATTAGTGGCTACTCCTGTCTTCGAACCTGCTGGCAACTGCTTCTTCCGGACGTTGATGGCTGCGGCAGTGTGCTCCTGGCTGAACGGCGCCGTGCTGTTGCCCGTGGGCCTCAGTATTTGTGTAGATGCCACTGAAGGCCGCGTACGTGAGGTCAAGTCTACGAACGAGGAGGGAGGCGAGTACTCGCGCGAGAGCCCCTCGTCTTCTTACCACGGTGCGCCTCCGACTGGCAAGTACTGAAGATCGTCGCAGTCTTCGGTACTTGTGCCATGCATTCCCAAGAACAAAACACGATAAAAAGGATGAAGCCGCTCGAGATGGTCTCCAATGAACATGAAGCCCATTGTACACTTATGCTGTGGGCAAGCAGAAAACAAAGAAGACTAGAGACCGCTACCAGCGCATGAATGTATTTTATATTTGCATTTGATGAGGGCTCCTCTTCCTCCGCTTGCTTTTGATGATCCCAGCTCATCAAGACAGGCCAAGCGAGGTGTTTCAGCAGTGTGCTCAGGTAAGACTCCTCAAAAATAGTTGCTCCACCATCGCCTTCCTCATTTTAGGCAACATCGCGCCAAGTGCTGTTGCGTCTAGAGAGAACAGCGACGATGAGTAACCCGCCTACGACGGGCGGTGCGAGCCTATTCAGCCCTCGGACCACGAATGGGAACAGCAATCGGTACCACCTGACAAGCAGCGGAGCTCGTACGCCGCGCGTGTTTCCGACGGATGCGCAAAGCATTCCGTTGAGTCCGTCCCGACTCGAGAGCCCCATGTTTCGTGAGCGCGTGAGCGCGTTGATGCAGCAAGGAGACGCGTACGCTAAGCGTCTTGATGGCGAACGCCGTCGGTCCCACGACCTCGATCTCACGCTGCGCACACTGCGGGTCGAGCATTTCCAAACTCGAAAGGCTCTTAGTGACGCCACAAACGCGCAACTCTGCGCTGCCACGACGGAACTCAAGCCCATTCGCACACTGGAGAACCGACTGGACAAAGTGCTTACGCGCTACAACGAGGTGTGCAATACGAACAAGGCGCTGCGCGAGCAGATTCAGTCTTTGCGTCGTGAAAAAGTGCAACAAGCCGCAGTGCTTGACAAGTTGGAGCGGGAGACAGCGCAGGCCCAAGGGGAGGCGTCACAGGTCGCGCAGGCATCCCAAGCAGCAGGCGATGCGAGAGATCGCGCGAATAGACAGAGTGAGACGCTGCGCAGCCAACTCGCCGAGGACGGCAGCAGCTTCGAGTCGGGCTGGCTTGAAAAGACTGGACAGCTAGCTGAAGACCGCGCCACCATTCGCGATATTCCACGACTGCGCACACCCAAGAGTCCTTCACGACCACACTTCATCAACAGCACGACACCAGGAAGCACAAGCTCGCCGTTACCCAGCAACAGCTCGGGTCGGTCGCTCCCTGGCGGCTTCAAGTTGCTGTCAACGCCCGATGTCAAGCTGCGCGACGAGACACACAGGAATGAGAAGCTGCTCCATGAGAAAGCCAACGACCTGCAGAAACAAAGCGAGCGGTTGCGAACAGCGCAGGATGGTCTGGCCAAAATCAAGCGCAAAACTGGTGAGAGAGATTCGCATGCGCTAGCTGCTGCGCTGGTTGCTGCTGAGGAGAAAAACTTTTCTCTTTTCAACATGATCAACGAGCTGAGCACCGAAATGGAGGCCCTGGAGGTGGAAAATAACGCATTGGAGGCCCAAGTGAACGAGCAGACCCGCGATGGGTCTATGGGCTCCGCTGAAGATGCCCGGCGGCGCGCACTGAAGCAGCAGCTAGAGGATCAGATCGAGAAGTCCCGGCAAAAAGTAGCCCGTCTGGAGGCGCGCCACAGCGAAGCGGCGGAGGCAGCTGAGGTCATGAAGACTGGAACCATGGGGCTCTTTCACAAGCTCCAAGGTCCCAATGACGAAGCATTCGCGTCTCAGCTGTCAACTCATGGTGTCACCGAGGTCACAATGGCTCTGCTACTTGGTCTCATTGAACAGCGCGTAGGCGAGCTAGTGGACATTCACAACATCGCTACTAACGCCCCTGCTGCTGCAGCGTTAGGCGCGCAACATCCTACCATGAAGGTGGATGGTGGAGGACATGACGGCGGCCACGCGCGTCACTCACGCAACGGCGACCGTCCTCGTGGAGGTGTTGCTGCTAATACGACGGGTGCATTGCTGCGACCTACACCACCGACAGCTGAAGACTTTAACGATTCCGACAACGATGAGCCACAGCAGGACGACGTGTTACGCCCGTGCAGGATTTCAGACATCCAGGAGAAGACTGCTGCGGCCGTAGGGCGACGAAAGGAGAAACAGATCCGTTCCAAGCGGTAGAAGTGCTGACTGTGCAGATGAAGAGGATGATAAGCTTTAACACGTTCATTCATGCAGGGTGGACGGCATTTCTTGAGCCTGTACTCACGCTTCTGGCAACACTCAACCCGACTTGCTTGTGCTGGTGTCATCGATGCCGAACTTCTCGATCAGGTGGTCGTAGTAGTCAATCACGTGGTGCGTGTAGGCGCGCTTGTCTGCGTAGTCGCCAGGCATGAACGAGCGCTTGAAGCCCGTCAACAGGATCTGACGCAGCTCGTGCGGGGTCAGCTGGAACGCGTCGCAAGCCAGACGCACTTCACGCACCATGTTCGTGTGCGACACCGTGCAGTTGTCGGTGCACAAACTCACCGCCAACTTGCTCGTGAGCATGTGCCGCAGCGGGTGGTTCCTGGCGTCCTGCTCCATCTCGGGTAAAGTCTGGAGGTTGCTAGACAGACACACTTCCAGACACGTGCGCGAGTTGCCCAGGTACTGCACCAGATCGTGGCAGTACGTCTTGCGCTGGTCTTCATCCAGGTCCTTTATCTCGATCGTATCATGACGGAACAAGTGCAGCCCGTGTCCGATTCTCTCCGCATGGAGGTCCGTGATGGCCTCGAAGATACTCTCCGGGCCATACCCTTCACCGGCGTGCACCGTCTTGTGCATGAACTTCTTGTGCGCGAAGGCGAACGCCTCCACATGGTCATGGGCGGGGTATCCCCTCTCCGCGCCTGCGATATCCAGCGCCACGACGGGGACTCCATGCTCCATCTTGGTGGCGTAGGCTTGCGTGATGAGCGCCATGGACGCCAGTCCATACAGTCGGTGGGGGTCCTCATGGCGGTGCACCTCGCAGAACTGCTCGTAGTAGGGCGAGAAGTCCTTGGTGAAGAACCTCATGGCACACACAATGATGCCGTACGCGAACCTCGGGGCGAGGCCCGAGACCACGTCCTCATCTTTCGCATTGAACTCGTCCGTGGCCCGTTTAAGGCCGCGGTTGACACTGAGCAGCACCTGCTCGAGGGACAACGTGCCCGGCACCGCGTTCAGTTGCGGGGCGAAGCGGGTCTCAAAGTACCTCACGCCCAGCGCGTACTGGTCGCTGGCCTGCTCGTAGGCGACGCGTTCCAGCGCCTCACTGGTGCGCAGGACCGCCGAGGCGTACGAGAAGCACACGAGGTACTCCTCCAGGGACGCGTAGGTCTCTTTAAAGACCTCCCTATTGAGCTGGTCGGCGTCGTAGGTAGGCAGCGGCACGCCCTGCTGGCTGGCCAGGTCGATGAGCGTCTGGGGGCGGAGACAACCGTCCAGATGGCAATGCAGGTCAGTCTTGGGCACTTGGCGCAGGAACTCGTCGGGGAAGACCTCGTTCTTGCGGAAGCTGCGCAGTTTCCCGGTGCTGGACATGGCAGAGTACAGTTGGGAGCGAGGCTTGCACGGGGACACGAGGAAGTGGGAGAGTCGACGCAGCGCGAACGACATTTGGACCACGGGACCACTTGGATAGATTTCTCGATCATAGTGAAACCAAGTGGGTCCTGAATGCCGAACATATTGCGGACGAAAAGTTTGGTACAGTTGTTCCCCCCTTATTGCCAGGGTGGATACTATCAGAAGTTAAGATTGTTCAAGGTTGAGCATACTCAATCAACGTAATCTAAGTGTCTTCTTAATTAAGTTTTGTCGTTTATTAGATGTAAGCGGTTGCGAATACGGGGGGGAACAACTGTACATGTACTTATATAAAGTAGTAATATTGGTCTCGAGCGCCAATAAAGACACTGCCTCTCACTGGCAAAGCTCACTATTGTGATTCTCGACCCCCAAATTTGCCTTTCTTGGGCCATTTGTCAGACAGCCAGCAAATCACCAGACCGATCTGATTGGACAAAAGCTTTCGCCGAGGTTACCTCGAGCTGATTCCGCACTCAACCAAGGTAATGATGTCATGGCAATGCTTTCGCTAAGATAGGAGTCTGTGTTCTTATCGTGTCTTGTTGTTTTATGATGCTTGTGCCCGAGCTGGCAATTGTAAGACTGATGTATTCATGCAAATGTGTAAGGCCATTTGGCTGCTCTCTGCTTCGGAGGTTCTAGCAAGGAGTTCCCTAACTGCTTCGTGAACAACTTCTCCAGCGTTTTCTAACTGCTCTTTCACTTCCGTGCTGCGCACGTTCTTCTACATGCGACCTACCTGCGCATTTCAACATGTCTGCATGAAGGTCGCCAGAGCGACACAGTGGAGGAGACGTGCGCTGGTGCTAGCTGATCTTGGTCTGGCCAGCAGACGCACAAGCTTTGACTGTGTCGCGACACTCGTGGCCCTCATCACCGGTATGAACCTAGTTGTGCTCGAGGATGTGAAAAAGACGACTCAGTTGGCGTGAAAGGTTGTGTTTGTCAGCGAACCTAAGCGCTAAGAAGCCCAATCCCCAGTCAGCAACCTGTCTGTGCTACTGAATGCAATCTGCCATGAAGTCGGTAACATCCTTGGCTTTGACAATAGCCATACTGTCGTGTAGGATTACGCAGAAAAATCTCGCTACCGAATGGTAGAGTCCCAACAACAACACTCGCTTCCCCTCGTCAGGTCAACGAGCGTTGGATCAATACCTGAAGACCAGGAACGATCCCTTACGCCGGGTTGGTAGTGGAACCCTCTGTATACCAAGGTTGAATTAGGTCAACCCAATAACCTGCACCACTAGCCACGAGCGA